>JAYMSW010000254.1:0-26114 GCA_036897725.1 Erodium texanum
CCGGAGACGAGCAGCTGGGTCAAGCTTTGGAGGGATCTGATGTTGTGATTATCCCAGCTGGTGTTCCGAGGAAGCCTGGTATGACTCGTGACGATCTCTTCAACATTAATGCCGGTATTGTGAAATCTCTGTGCACTGCCATTGCAAAGTATTGCCCCCATGTGAGTGGCTTTTATCTATCTTTCTCAGTTGATTTGGGGATTTTTGTTGGTTTTGAGATTTGGATTGTTTGAAGTTAAAATTGTTTTTTTGTTGTTCTGGGTTTAGGCTGTGGTCAATATGATAAGCAATCCAGTGAACTCAACTGTGCCGATTGCGGCTGAGGTTTTCAAGAAGGCTGGGACTTATGACGAGAAGAAGCTCTTTGGTGTGACCATGCTTGATGTGGTCAGGGCCAAGACTTTCTATGCTGGCAAGGCCAATGTTCCTGTTGCTGGTATGCTTTAAATTGTTTGCTTTAAATTATGATTTGAATCTAGTATTGGTTAACAGTTTCACTCACAATAGAAATGATGTGTAATGTGATCATATTGTTCTGGTTGCTAATAGATGGCATGCTATGTTAGTTTGTTGGTAGAGTTACACATGCTTAAGACTTTGAATGTTTGATCTTATGCTTTGTGGTTCTTGAGTCTTTCAAACATAGAGCGAAATGTGTATCCTTTACATCAATATTTGTTGTCAAGTAGCAAAGTTAAGAGCTCCTTTCCATTAATCTTAAGTCTAAATAGAAATCAGAAGTTTGGTGCTCCCTTTCTTCTACATAAGCAAGGTGAGCCCAAATCTTGGTACACATAGCTCTCATTGAAAAAAGTTTACTTTGAAAATGAAGATCAAAGTTTTATTTTCATTTCACTTCGAAATAGTTGGTAATTATTGTATTCATAGGAGTATAAACAAAGAAGCTAAATGCTTCTTTTTTTATATGTAGTTCATCGTAATCTGACTTCTTCTTTTTTCGTTTTCAACTGTAGATGTGAATGTTCCCGTAGTTGGTGGTCATGCTGGTGTTACCATTCTTCCCCTCTTTTCACAGGTGTAGATAGTTCTCTTTCCTTCACTTTCCACTGTTGTTTTAGTTTGGATTTTATCTTTTGATGCTCTGAGGTTCAACATGAGAGCCCATTTATTGATTGCATTTGTATTGTTGTTTTGGTGTAAAATAATAATAGGCTACACCACAAGGAAATTTGCCTCATGATGTGATCACAGCTCTTACCAAGCGAACTCAAGATGGAGGTACTGAGGTTGTTGAGGCAAAGGCTGGAAAGGGGTCCGCTACCCTTTCTATGGCGTAAGTCTACACTAAATCATGATCTAATTCATCTTTACACAATTAGTTTGTCATTTAGAATAAGTTTCAAATTATAGAATCTATCAAACGACCAATATATCGTGTTTGATGCATTTTTTTTTTTGAAATATCGAGTTCAAATTGTGTAGTATGGTATAGATGTTGGTACTAAGTTAAAATTACATGTTATCAGTAGCATAAAGTTGAGGTTTATTGAGTATAGTTGAAATTGTGTCAAAATTCGAGGTAGTTTTGCTGTTTCATATATGTTATTTTTAATCAAAATCCGATAGGCTAAATTTACAATCCGATAGACTTAAGAGTAATTATTTTGCAGCTATGCTGGAGCCATCTTCGCTGATGCATGCTTGAAGGGACTTAATGGAGTTCCCGATGTTGTTGAGTGTGCTTTCGTCCAATCAAACATCACCGAATTGCCCTTCTTCGCCTCCAAGGTAATTGAATCAAAATCGTTAATGCTACAAATTCATTTCAGTGTTTCATATTTACATCCAATCAAGCCTTAGATCATTCTTAACGCTACAAATCTTTCAATTTACAATCGTTCAGGTGCTTTTTGCTCAATTCATTTCAATGTTTTAAGCTCGCATCCTCTTCATACGAGGCTTATAGATCTTCTAATGTGTTCTTAGGTGAGGCTTGGGAAGAACGGAGTGGAGGAGGTCCTTGGACTGGGCCCCATGTCAGACTATGAGAAGCAAGGTCTTGAGCTTCTTCTACCGGAGCTCAAGTCCTCGATTGAGAAGGGGATTAAGTTTGCCCAAAGCAACTAATGGTCCACACTTCCTACAGAAACTGTGGATTGTGATACCGATTAGAGCTATGTCATGAACTCGGTCGCAATTTTGCTTGTGTAGCAGAGGATTTTTACAAAACTGTTGTAATCTGCAGGAACTAAGCTTCATTCACTTGAACAGAACCTCTTTAATAAGTTCCAATGGCTATGCCATTGAAATGCTTTTACATGATCTGTTTAGCCCTTTGATTATGGCATCTTGATCCAATACATTATATGAATGTTATTTTTGGCCAATCATACTTCCATCTTTTTTGCCTATTCCCTGACCTTAATCGATACCAGGACGGGTTGAGGAACGTCAAGTTTGGGATTCAATTGAACCCGACCTCAAACTCAGGACACGACTAAAATCTTGGTCAGGGTTGAGGTGACTAATCCTGTCATGTCCTAGGGTCGAGTTGACAACTTCAAGTCCGGGACACAATTGCATTTTTGGTTTGTAGGGGTGATCATCAACCGGTTAACCGATCCCGTCATGTCTTAGGGTCGAGTTGAACAACTTCAAGTCCGGGACACAATTGCATTTTTGGTTTGTAGGGGTGATCATCGACCGATTAATCGACATGATCACCAATAATCCCAAAAAAATTTCTGATTATCAATAAACGACATTGATCAACGGCCAATCTTTCGGTCAGTTACCTGTAATAATTGGACCGACCGATTGAAAGGTTTTGAATTTTTTAAATATACAATAAATTAAATTCAGGGATCAAGACGTGTGATTACAGATCTGATCGCATATAAATAATACAAAACTCGTGTTCTTAATCTTATTATCAATAGACTTTACTATATTTTTTTGTTTGGTACCAATAATGACCGTTGTGGGGTCTCATCCTCACCAAACGGTCCAAACCCATGTGGTCACAAAATGTTTGTACATGAATCACTCACTTTATTATTATCACACCTTTCCCAATTAAATCCAGAAACATCCATGGCTTCACCAATTCTCCTCCTACTCTTATCTGCTACCTTTCTTCAACAACAAGCAATCCATGGATGCTACACATCGATCTTCAGCTTCGGCGACTCAATAACCGATACCGGAAACTTATACACCGTCTTCAAGTCCGACCCGAACCCAAACCCGTACCTCCGGAGCCTCTTCTCCCCTCCCTACGGCGACACCTTCTTCCACCGCGCCGGCCGGTGCTCCAACGGTCGTCTCATCATCGACTTCATCGGTACTTCTTCATTATATTAATGTGTTACATTAAAGTTTACTCTTTTATCTTTTGTTTTTGTCGTTTGTTTTGTCGTATGTTGTTTGTTTTTTTTTCTTTTGTAACAAAATTAATAGTTTTTTTTTTTTTGCAGCCGAATCATGGGGTCTGCCTTTTCTTCCGGCGTACCTACAAGGAGGGAGAGACGTAGATGGGTTTGGTGTGAGTTTCAAAGAGGGTGTGAATTTTGCTGTCGCGGGCGCGACAGCTATCGACTTTGAGTTTTTCGAGCAGAGCGGAGTTCACAATGTTTTCACCAATAATTCTTTGAGGATTCAGTTGGGTTGGTTTAAGGAATTGTTGTCGTCCGACGATTCCTTGTGCCCAACATTTCCGGGTAAGTAAGTTTTGAGGATATATATGTTCTTGAATACTTGTGTTTGTATAAGTTGTTTATCGAACTTGATTAACAGTAGCGTTGAAGTTTATCCTACATCGACAGAGTACGTGAGGAAATTAATTATTTGATAAGCATATTAAGGTCTCCACCACCTATTAGCTTGAGCTTTTTGGCTGGCTAGAGTTTTGACGTAGTATTAGAGCTATTCTGGTTTGGCTCACGACTCTGTCACCTCCACGCTATGGCCTCCGGTACACTTACAGATGTCCAATTCTTCTACAGCTTACGTGTAAAAGCCCATGAAAGATCGAATAGTGTTTATTGCTCGTGCTTGTGTACACTTACAGTCTATTTCCATGAAAAATACGCTGACTATGATAATTGTTATTTCCATAAAAGATCGAATAGTATTTATTTTCAAGTTTGAGCTGGGTAACTTTTTCCTTTTGAGTCGAGCCGTGCAAGTTTAAAATTTATTTAACTCGATTTAATCCCTATTAGATACGATGCTCACTATACTAATTAGTGCTAATAATATATCAGATTGTAGGAAGTTTCTTGCCAACTCTCTAATTGTTATGGGAGAAATTGGAGGCAACGATTACAACGATCCATTCTTTGGAGGCAGAAGCATAGAAGAGATCACAACATTTGTTCCTTTGGTTATCAACACAATCTCTTCAACTATAATTGTAATAATTAATACCCTAATCACTTTTATTTTTTCAATACTCGATAGGTTTGTGAACTGACTTTATGATTTCGATGCAGGAGTTGATAGAGTTAGGGGCCGTGACACTTATGGTGCCAGGGAACTTCCCGATCGGTTGCTCTGCAGCGTATTTAACCAAGTTCCAAAGTTCGCAAAAAAGCGATTATGACCCGAAAACCGGTTGCCTCAACTGGCTTAACTGGTTTTCAGAGTATCACAATCGACAGCTCCAGATCGAACTTGATAGGATTCGAAATCTTTATCCTCACACCAACATCATCTATGCGGATTTTTACAATGCAGCCATGCTCCTACACGAGTCACCTCATGAATATGGTAACTTTTTAGGAGTGAGTACAGATGACGAATTATCTTTAACTATCAATTTAAACTTTTGATTTTAAAAAAAATGGAAAACCTGATGGTTCTTGTAGGATTCAGTAGCCAGGGAGCCCTAGCGGCGTGTTGTGGGGGAGGAGGCCCGTATAATTACAACTCGTCGAGGAGGTGCAGTACCGAATTTACTAGGGTTTGTGACGACCCTTCATCGTATGTTAGTTGGGATGGGTTGCACTTGACTGAAGCTGCTTATAGATGGATTGCACATAGTATCTTACAAGGATCTTACACAAACCCAACTTTCAATTCCTTGTGTTTGAACTATATGTAGCATGCAATATTATTGAAAAGTGTCGTTGCTCGTTCCCACGTGTAAATCAAAATAAAATCTCAAACTCATAATTGAAGGTTCAATTATACCCTATCTAGGGTTGAGCCTTATGATTTGACGTGTAGATGTTGACACATTGTTTGTTAAATTTTGCCCACAATTTAGTAGGGATAGAAACATTATTGATGGAACTTCATAGTTTCAGAATCCGAATAAACACGAATATGACATTTATATGTACCTATTGCCTATTGAGCTGGATCGAATTCAAAATCTTTATCCTCGTACCAACATAATCTATGATTTTAACAATGTAGCCATGGCTCTATACAAATCACCAAATAAATTTGGTAACTTACTCATGTTACCTTTACCAACTTCCTAACATTTTTGTTTTACTCTTTATAATTATTAGTTTGATTTTTTTAGTTTAAATCAATACACATAGTATATATTAGAGCTTATAATCTATTTTGACTCACATATAAAAATTCAACTCTACAAACTTGACTCGTATATCATTTTCCTTGTAATCTCTGGTTCATACGTAACTATCAATTATATTCATTGACTTTTTTCATTACACAACAATCATTTTCAATCAATCAAATGTCCAAAGTTTCGGCAAGGAAAAGACATATATATCTTAATTTATTGCATCCAAAATCATTTTCATACATTTCACAAGTATTGAAAATAAGAGTATATATATATATATATAGAGAGAAAGAGTAGATTTCAAGTGAAAATCTACGTTTATTATGAAAACAGAGAATCAGTCTACATGATCTGTATCCCGTACATGATACTTCACCGCCCGATTACATAACGAAACTAATCATTTTTAGAGTGATGTTGTGGATCCGGCCCTCCGGGACTGAGTCTATCCGGCAAGTCATTGTTATGCCTTGAAATAACACGACCGGAAAATATCCCACCGGAGTTCATCTTCACTCCATCTCCGGCGACTTCAACAACGTTGCTCTTCCCCGTCAATGGGCGCATTTCGATCCTCGATACGAGGAGAAAGAGTATGATCATCCTCACCATGTTCACGAAGCACCTCGAGCTAGCCATCGATGGAGTTTAATTTTGTTGTATATATATATATATATATGTTTTGATTTTAATTCCTTGATATCGTTAGGTTCAATCTTTTCATGTATTTATAGCTTGAACTTAGTGGATGAGATACAAATCTTTATTGCTCGTGCTCGTGTTTTTTGTTTTTTTGGCTGCTATTGGATTGGAACAAGACAAAAAAGCATCCAATTATAGAAAATATGAGTTGTCCATTACCGATGTATATATTTGTTTTTCGAATAGAGAAGTTTGAGATCTAGGTTTAATTAAGTGATTTTTTTTTCTTCTTAAAAAGGATGTTAGGTGTTCGAGATCATTACAGGAAAGATTCATGCATGTTGTGTTAATATATAGTTGAATTGATATTAGTCTAATATATAATGCCAACAAGTTCTTGAGTTGTGTATATATATTAATTAAATTTTCAAACCAATAGACTTTGTTTAAGTTTTATATACAAGATTTGGGTAAATCTAGTTTTGAGAAAGAGGTTTAACAAAAGTTGGAAAAGATAGAAAGATTAACACGAACAGTTGAGAAAATAGGCATGAGGACTTAATAAAACCTATAGTTCTAACGATTCATATTCAAGTGGTGATCAGTTGAATAAACGCACATTGATAAGTGACGTAAATATCTGTTGCTGTTTTTTTTTCTTTCTAAAATCAATGTTGACAAGGATAAATAGTAGAAAAATATGTTACTATTATTTTTAATCACATCAACAAAAATATCTTCTTCTTTTTTATATCAGCAAACGAAACAAAAGTTATATTCATTTTTAGGATTAATTATGTAATATATACTAACGTTACGATTTGCACATAACCCATTGAACTTCCAACTTACTAAAACGCATATTAATCTTTTAAGAAAATTACAATGTTAAATTTTTTTGTTTATTTATTGTTTATTTTTCTAAAATCACGAAAATACCCTCGACCCTACCCCTCTACAGTAAACACAAATAATTAAATTCAAGATAAAACTTAATATAACAGTTTATAAGACTAAATTGATCTAATTGTAGATAGTTCTAACACTTAATTACCTTATTGAAATTTCATAACCAAATTAGTGACATCGTTGATACTTGCAAAAGTCATATCAACATTTTACCATACGTAATTCAACGTGACGTGTCAAATAATATTATAATAGGATCGAACGTGGAGGATTGGGGTCGAAATCAAATCAAGGATCCTACTAAGCTTACCAATAGGGTTACAAAGAGGAATCATCATCTTTGGCTTCATCCCCCAACAAAAGAGATCGATAGATACATCATATAAATATATAGATATAGATATTGATGATGAACACAACAAGATAGAGACATTTTGATGACAATTAATATATATGTTAATTAATATAGAATTATAATCGAATCCTCAACAGTTAGTTTAAGCTTTTTTTGATCTTTTGAAAATTTTGTTAATTATATTATATATCAACCATACAAATATATATTTTAAACTATTGATCTTACTAGACAATATAGTAGCATTACAAACTCGTAGTAACATTACAGACTTCGTCAATTTTGAATGAACATAACTCACGTACCGCTTGACAACCAAATCAAACCATGCAACGCATCATGAGATAACCCAAGACAAATAATAGCATTATTGTTCCCACCAAGATTTGATTCCGGGTGACAAAGAGAAATAATTCTCTTAATTACGTGCCAGCTCTAATGGGTATTTAGTTGATCTTCTAATTATATAGTATCAAAATCAAGTTACTCATCACACAACTTCGAAGAAAAATCATGAGAATACAAGTTATTAGATCCTCAACTATCGGTTTACGTTTTTGATTGAACTGATCCTCTAATAATATCGATCTGATTCATATGACTTTTGACAAAAACTAGAGGCCGAGCACACGTTGTTTCGAGTCGGCCATATTTGTATAAGTTCCATTGATCTCTAATGGATGCCACTACGAAACCCTATAAAAAAACAAAATGCTATAAAAAAGATCACATACTTTTTGGTGATTAATTATTTAATAGCTATGCTTTATGGCTGCTGTTGGTGGCCGGAGAGAGGCGCAACGTGGACATGCACTCGTGAATTTTTGTCACCATCGTCGACGATGACGATGCACATGGTTTGAGCTCGAATTGGGCCGTACTTGGAAACTTTTTTGCATGCCTAGATACGGCTCATCGGATCTTTTAATGTTCTTGGCATGCATCGAGCTTTGCTTTCGTGTGCACGTCCAAATTAGGGTTTTGTCGATATAGCCAAATTTATGATTTGACATGTTTTTTTTTTTGTATTATATATATAATTAACTTGAAAAGGTGAATTAATAGAGTATGTAATTGAATTATGG
This sequence comes from Erodium texanum, assembly GCA_036897725.1. Lineage (NCBI taxonomy): Eukaryota > Viridiplantae > Streptophyta > Magnoliopsida > Geraniales > Geraniaceae > Erodium > Erodium texanum. Next base: position 8,495 of record JAYMSW010000254.1, read on the forward strand.
TAAGAGTATCTGTTAAGTTAGTTGGTTGTCATTTGTCATGAATTGAATCGTATCAGAAATTTCGGTATATTTGTTTTCATGAAACCTAATATCAACTTTTGTTTTTGTTGTTATTATTTGAGTCTCACGTGTAAAAATGTTGATTATAATGTTATTTTATAAAACTTTTTGAAACAAGTACTTATACTTGAGTTCTTACATGAGTACGATCTTAATATAATTCTGAAACTTGTTGGTAGTGGGTCTGCATTGTTTTGGCCAACGACCAGTTTATGTGTTTATTTAACATGCAAAGAAAAATAAATTTTTAGGTCATTCGATATGCAGAGATTGTAATCCTACACCGAATAAAAGAAGAAAATGGTTACTTATAAAGGCTGAGGTCAAACTCAGCTAACAAATTTGACTTTTTATGTTGTAAAAGTCCGACCCGATATAAGTGACCCGTATAAAAGAATTTAAAATGGTATCAGAGCCAGGTTGAAATGGGCTTGTGCTGATGAGCCTCCCTTGCCTCGTCCCCATATGAACTACAACGCATATGTAAAAGTTTAGGCCTGCTACGATTCACGTGCAAAAGGGACAGGGCTACACGTAAAAAAAAAGTATGAACAAAACCCATGTGTACACGATACATGAGGTGGGGGCGTTGAGATTGTAATCGCACGTCGAATAAAAAACATAGTTACTTACAAAGACCAAGACCATACTAAACTAACAAGTTCGATCTTTTAGTTATCAAATCCTAACCCGATATAAATGATCCGTTTTAAGCAAATTTTAACATTTTGTAGTATGTCAATGGCATGATGTGCATGTCAACAAGTTTGTGGATCTAGTCAGTGACTTTTGGCCATACCTTAACTTGTACTTAATGGTGAGAAGAGGCCTAATGGAGACCCAAATGAAAGCTCTTCATAAATTAATCGTAATTAATTAAATTATACACATCATGATCCATGCCCATGAGAAGAGACAAAATGTCTTTGGCCTCTTCTCTATCTCATTTATTCTACCACACACCATTGACAAGCATTTTATTTTTGTCTTTCTATATTCGTGATTACTTATAGTAACACCAAAACATCCCTAACCTTTTTCTCCCATCTTTGTTCTTTTAATTGTTGAAGTTATTTGTAAATGCCAATATATACATATATTCTCTCTTTTGCAGCCATCTATTATTTGTAAATTTGAGGTTTCAAAGTAGATTTGACTTATTAGAGGGTTGTGTGGTAGGGAATTAAAAGCACTTTCTTTTGTACCATTCTGTTTTTGTTTTATATCAATGGCAAATGAAATGTTTTTATTGAATATATCAATTTGACTTATGAGTTATGAATCCTATGAATATCTTAACAAAATCAAATAAAGTATCATTTCTTTGTGTTGCATTTACTACTGTTAATTTTCAGCTTCTGTGTATATTCTTTTGTTATATTGTTGAGATATGCAGAGTTAATTTGTTAATAGATATAGTTAGTGAATGATTGATAAATATATATAAAAAAAATTATGACATATTATCAAAACCTTTAAGAATAGTCCATTGAGAAAGAGAGTGGATCTTGATAATAATACATATGAAGGAGGCACTAAGGGTATGCAAGACAATAGGTGGATAACTAATATTTTTGAAACTTATAGGGTTTAACTAGTGTTTGCAAGATACGAAAATATGCTACCATATTAAATGATTACGATATTTTTTTTTATCGACAGTATGTATTAAGATTTGAGTTCCACTTATGCAAAAAAACAAGAGAAAACCAAACTTATGATTCTTACCAGACTTAAAGTTGATATATGACCTCTATGAAAATTAGCAAAGCGAAGCCTAACATGACCTAAGAAGAAGAGGAAAAATATTTGTTAAGAGTATTGCATCGAATAGATGTCAGTCACAACACTAACGTATATAACAAGTCTAGATTTTGAGCCAAACTTTGATGCTATAGAGAGGTGTAGGTGGAGGAAAACCAGGCTATGATACTATGTTAAGGCTCGACTCACTCAAAAACTCGAACTGATAAGTAGAAGTCCAGACTTATTATATAAAATGGTGGTGTGACTGACATTTATTCGATACAATAATCTAACGTTATCTTTTATAAAAATGTTCAAGATGTATATTATGACTTTGTTGTTTAGTGGGCCCAAATAATCTAACTTATCACCCTTGATCCTCGTTATTTCTGACAAGAGTTTGTCTGATACCAAACGTTATTTTTGTATATACATACTTTTTTTTTTTGAAAGTTATGTATATACATTTGATTTCATTTATAAATCGATTTTCTTCCCCATAATCTCCAACTTCCCAAAAAGAATTATTTTCTTATTGTTATTTGAGTAACATAAAAGATAATATTGTTGAAATATCACATGTTAACGTACGGGGAGTTTGTGATTGACCAATACCAAAGTTGGCCCATATATTAAAATTTTTTAGGGTTCATGAAACTAATAATATGGAGGATTCCAGCTGCGAAACATGCAAGAAGAGCCCCACTTACGGAGAAGGATTTAATTAGCACTTTATTAATGTGTGTTTATTTTATCTTATCTATACTTGATCGTTATTGTGTACCAATCATCTATAGTTTCCAATATGCACAATACCATCATTTCCATGTCATTCTCATAAAAAGAATTTAAGAGCCACCTTAACCAACTCTCCCCTTCACACTTTTAATCTCATTATCATCATCAAACCAATACTTCCCTAGATGGCCCACTAAGGTTGTTTGACTGATCCGGACGAACACTGTCCAGTATGAAGTCTAACGTTTAAATCTTAACGAGTCTTCTATTTCAGAGTAGGAATGAGTATAACGATGGGTTTTGAATTACTGTTAGGAAATGCATCTCCATTGTTTTCCCGCTTCATGTGGTTCATCGACTATTATACCGAACGATTAAAAGTTCGGTTTTTATTATGTAAAGTTTTTATAGTCAAGAATTAGCGACGTGGTAGCGGATACTAGAACTTATTTGATCGGGTACTGGTCAGGATTCAAGTCATGACAATGGTAAACAAGAGAAAAGTGAAGCATCGGGTCTTCTATTTCAGAGCAGGAAAGAGTATATTATACCAATCGATTGAAAGTTCAGCTTTCTTTCATAGAGATATGAAAACGAGAATCAGTTATACAGTATACAATACTTGAACTTATTCGGTCAGATGTTGGTCAGGATTCAAGTCACGACAGTGGTAAACGAGAGAAAAGCGAAGAAAGAGAAAAGCAACATTTGACATTAGTCTAGAAATATAGTACGGACCAAAACATATATGTTATCGAGATAAAGAAGTTTCCGCGAGTTACCAGTAGTAACTACCTCTTCCCTACAAAGTACATTGGATATAATACTTATACTAGCCGTTTTTATTGTGATGCTGCGGGTCAGGACCTCCGGGACTCAGGCGCTTGGACCCGGACAAGCTCTCTTTTGTATCTTCTTTTCCCAATCCCGACTTAAAGACTACTCGGGCACTTTCAAGCAATGCTCGAACGGGCTCGATTAGGCTCGAAGTTGACTCTGATCCTTGATTGAGAGGACGGGTTTCGGACCCGGAAAACGAAAGCAAAACGAGGATAAGAAAAACATAGAATCTCAAACTAGCCATTGCTGTTGATTTTGAAAGGTTGGTTGAGGTGTTTGATGTAGAGATTCAACCCAGAAGATGCATCTATTTATAACCATCAAGATGCGACCTTTATGGCTTAAAATAAATCGAAGTGGGATATAGAATAGAACACTTGAACATATGGACCCCTTGGAAGAGCACATTCTATGTGTTAATTTGTATTTTTCTGTTTGTGTGGATGGGAAAAACAAATACCGACCAATGCATATTAAAGTAATTGCTCTAACAACTCAAGTAGTGTTTCGTTAATGCATCAAGGACAATGGAGTAATTGATTGATTGACTACAGTAAAAAAAAACATGAGATAATGTATGATTTGCCCATTAACCACTCTTATCATTGCTCCGAGATCAGAAGATATTGATCTATATATATATCATGGACTCATGATCTTCTAGGTTAGTTTTTTTAGTTGGAATTAGGAGTGAGCACATGTGGATATCCAACTCGGACTGAATCTGTGGAGATTTTTATCTTTTTGGGCAGATCTCAAATCTTGACTTTTCAGATCTATAATAAAAAATTCAGACGGGTTTAATTTGATCCGATTGTGAGCTTATTGAAAATTCATTTGTGCTCTCCCCTGGACTCAGAACTGTGTCTTATATGTATATCATGAGTTTCATTTCTGCCTCATCCTAATTGGTCCTCCTCAAAAAGTGGTATGAGTTTAATTATGTGGTTCTCCTAGTGACCGGGTTGAGTAATCTTCTAATGTACTCGATCAGGAACAATCAGACCCACTAAAATAGTTTGGCTGGTACAGACGAACTCTACCTATTACGAGGTCTAATATTTGAATCCTTTTAAGTTATCTTCTTGTGGACAGATGAGGGCAAAGGGTAGGTTAAGAATTAGATTTAAAGTAGTTGCATTAAGATAGAAATGAACCTTAAACTTAAAGTTACAAGACAACAACCTTATTATTCAAAAGAAATAGGAGGACGGCAGAGTGGTGTCCTTGGCAAAGAAAACTATCCTTTTCCTACACCTTCCTCGTCAGACCATTGGCTCGAAAGAACTTTGACTTTTGTTTTCTTGTATGTGTTAGAAACTGTTAACTGACTTTTATATACACTTGTTGACTCTATATATTGTTTCATTGGTTCCCTAAGAAAAAAAAGTACTAACCGCTTTAATAATAATCGCCGACTGTTAGTATCTAATTGGATTGATTAATCGTGGGCCACTACAGTACTGCCGTCCCAGGATCAACCATAACATCATCGGTACTAAACTTAACTCGTAGCTGATAAGGTTAGCTTAAGTTTGTAGTTTACTATAGAAAGCACTAGCAACTCCTGAAGAGCTAATTGTTTAGTGCAATGCTCAAGGTGACGCCAAAAAAAAAAAAACATAACTTGCATCCTACTTGTTAAAGCCTAATTCATTTTAAAGCGGTGACGGGTTCACATTTTTTTAGATGTGTAGCGCTAACACGCTTCCATCTTATGTGAGACTGAAGAAACGAGTTGTTAGCCCGTTGGACGGGTCAAAGAACAAATTATGACGTCATATTAAAAATCAATTCAACCCCAAAACACATACTACATTAAAAGTTTTTTTTGTATCCATTAAACAAATCCTTATTAGAATTAATTGTTTACGACTAGCAAATTGTGGCACAAATGCAATATGCATACTGATTAAATGGACATTTTTCTTATGTGACGTCTGTCTCAACACTCCGACGCTTGTAAGAACTTGACTTTTACAAGTTGATCATATATAGCAGGACGAGACTTCTACGTATAATTGGAGATCACATGGGAAACCAACAAATTGGGCATATTGTGGCACAAATGCTATCTGCATATTGATTAAATGGACATTTTTTTTTATGTGATTTCTATCTCAACACTCCCACGCCCGTAAGAACTTGACATTTAGCACGACGAGACTTCTACATGTAACCGGAGATCACATGGGAAACCGACAAATTGGGGCAGACTCGTAAGATCTTACTCTAATAAATGGTATAGAGATTAACTTGGAACAATCTCTTAAGAAGACGACATTTTTAGCAGAACGAAAATGGCTGCATATTTTACTTTTAGGCTGCGTTTTCTTCCTTATCTCTTCTCTACCTAAACAGATAAGCTAGTTCGTTTATCTCTCTCCAGTCTCTATTCAGAGCCACAAAGTTAAGATAATTAATGTTTTTAACCTTCTATTATTAGACTAATCAAGGTTTATGATATTCTAAAATATATACACCGTTGCAAATTAACTAGCCACATGTGAAGCACTAATGTACCCATATATGGATCATATCACACCAAGCAAGCAGCCATTTACCAGCCTCAATGACGCAAAGCTACACCAATCTTTCACAACAGAGGATAAAAAGTTTGGTAAGACCATGACCTTAATAGAAATTTTTGGACTCGAACGAATAGAGCAGCTACAGGTCATGGTATGAGTAAAATCTTTCTTACGGGAGGAAAAGGAAGTAAGATTTGGTAGAATCTTAAGACAACGTCATTGTCACATGTCGTTGTAAGATCCAAGATTAAGATTGCTAAGGATAAGGATAAATCCGGAAAAGATATTGGCACCAATGACACAAGCATCAAGAACAAAACAGAATCTATTCAATGTAGAATATGACATGTAGATGACATAATATTTCAACATTGCAAGCACTAAAGCACATAGAATCTATTCAAGATTGAATTGTTATGTTATATATATATATATAAAAAAAAAAACTATACTGTCACAGCATAGCTGCTAGAAAAAAAGGGGTTGCAGTAGTTCATGACTAAAGAGCTTGTAGTCAATCCGGATTGACCCGGGATATGAAACAAAAACAAGACTTTATAGGGAGAGCATGGTACCTGTTTTGAAGCTGCTCGTGTTGTTCAGGATTCGTTGATTGTTAGCTTTGACATCAGTGTTGCGGCGAAGTTCTGAGCCATGCAAATGTTTATACTTGTAAAGGAGAAGCAATTGTTAGCTTTGACATCAGTGTTGCGGCGAAGTTCTGAGCCATGCGAATGTTTATACTTGTAAAGGAGAAGCAAATTTTCAAATTTGGAATCAAAATAGAAATAAGAAATAAGATAAAGAGAAATGAAAGGATATCTTCTCTTCATAGATGGGATGGTGAAGCATCAAGAGATTGTTGTTGTTCACAACAGCGCGAACCAGTAACTCTTTAGCTTCTTCGTGTTTCTTTCTCAGCATGTTACAGATCTGCATTTTAAAAAAGAAACTCAGCAATACTCGGTTTCTAAGTTCCTAATTTCTAAATGCCAAAATTGTAGGGTACAGAGGGAGGCCGTTTATGTAGAAAGGGTCCAAAAACAATGAAGATTGCATAATGATTTGAAATGAAGTAGATTTAGTTATGATAGAACAACTGAAAGTTAGTAAAAATAGTATCATGAAAGGCTCCTAATCTTCAACAAGATGCTATTCAGCAACCATCATTGTGACTAATGAAGACTTAAATAAGACACAAACGAGTATAAATTTTCATATGATATGAATACTGGACAGTTTGATTTATAAAGAGCTTTGGAAGTTTCTAAAAATCTAAGAGATTCCAAAATTTATGGCTTGTTTCTTATAGCTAATATAATGGAAGTCTCTTACATGTTCTGATTGTTCTATTAGCTTGGTTTCAGGCTCATAATCTTCAAGTCATTTGTTAGCTTTCGTACAGTTAGGTGTGTGTTGTGGTTCAGTTAGATCTTTGCTAAGTAAATATATATAAATTACTAAAAAGAAATAAATCTATAGTTTACTTACATCATCAAGATCCTTTGCATATGCTTCAGCCTTTTCAATATTTCCGTTATCTTCCATGTTCAACAGAATTTCTGGTTCCTTCATGTTCACCTCCTGAGGAACTTCAGGTACAGATGTCAGATGCTCAGTAGCATTGTTCTTGGTCTTACTCTCCACCCAATTCTGACGATTGCAAGCCTACCCAAAACAGAAAGGAAAATATAATGAGAAATTTTTATAGCTACTTTATATAAATAAACTGCAAGTTCTCTTAGACTTACCTGTTTGTCTGACGCATCTTTTGAATGTTCTTTAACATTTCTGCATATTTACAGGGGGAGCAAAGTCAACAGAATATTCCAATTTGACAATTGACATGGGTATTGCCAAGTGTCTGGTGGTACCTGGTTTCAATAGGTGATTCTGAGAGACGTTTAAGGGGCTTCAAAGGTTCAGAATCTCGTGAGTTTGATATCTAAAAACACATCATTATATGCATCAGTAACATACCTTGATAAATATTCGTAAGCATTGGAACAAAGAATTAAGTGTTGCTTTGAGTAACATTAATATATACATAGAATTTCTAAAGAACAGAAGGTCAAGATGATAGAAACCTCAAATGATTTCCTCTTTAAGGATGGAGTTTGTGGCGTTTTCTTCCCTATAGTCTCTGCAGGAAGTGAGATCTTGGGTACTGTGTTTCTCAGTGCTTCCATGTTCTTGGTAGTGTTTCTCAAGGCACTAGCTTGCCTCTGAAGTGTAGCACTCTGTATGTCATTGTTTGCTCCAGTAGTCCTATACATGGAGAAGCAAACGATTATGAGAACCAGGAAATTTAATCATAAAACTTCTGTTAGAAAATTTGAAGATGAAGCAATATATATTGGGATTTTACCTTGAACTCTTTAGGATAGAGGAATCTAGTTTTTTCAGCCCGTCTTTAAGAGAAGAAAGCTTATTCCCTTCAGCTGAGACAACCCTTGTGTTGCGAATAGGTTCCATTCTTGGAACCACAAACTTGCTATTCATAATTGTCTGATCGCTAGATTTTGGTGTCTTCCCATTTGAGACAGAAGCTTCAACTTGAACTCTGCAAGTAATCCAAGTATGCTTAAAAAGGTAATCTCAACAGATTGATGAGGAAGGTTAATGCAAAGACAATAACCTATAAAGTAAAATCACTGTGTATAGGAGAAGATTTAGTTATTACTGCATAAGATGATCATTACCATCAGTATGATAGTTCAACCTTTTATACAAACAAAGAAATCCATAAAGCACTCTAGTTTTCCCTTTTACAACTATGTACTAGCCCAAGGAACTATAACTTCTGAACAATGTCTGAGTTCCAAATGTTATGGCCCATTGCCGCTCCATTGAAAAACTCGCAGTCAGGGAAGGGATAATTTCATTTATTCTGAAGTCCTAAGTCAATGCCCTCTAAGATAATAACCATTACTGTACTTTTTTTGGTTGAAATCATCCACAATTGTCTCCTCTCAATTGATGAATTCAGCATTGAATTTTGTAACGGAAGACTTTTCAGGGAAGTTTGGGTTTAGACATATCACAATAGAAGTGTTCAGATACAATAACATTTAAGACGAACTAAAGTTGAATCCATCATACTATAGACCCTAACTTTTGGCCATAAAATTGGAAGATATAAGTTTATTTCTTGCTAATGAAGTTTTAAGGCTGGCTGAAAGTTCCCAACGACAAATCTGAAAAAGCTCACACTAAATATTAAACCCAAGGTGATATAGTCAAATAAAGACGACTAACCTAGAAGAAATCATACTCTTTACATTTCCAAGTGAATTAGGCTCTCTCTTTCTCACTTCATTATCATGCAGCCTTGAATTAGCAAATATTTCCTGCCCACTTTGTGGGCCATCAGCATCAGATACCTCCCTGTTGAAGATTAAAAAAAAACATCACCAATTTACTGATCCTACTGTATTGTTCTTAAACTTATGAATCAAATTCCAGCGCAAGGAAAGTTCACAAATAGTCAAACAGTAGAAGCACTCAGTAAATGAAGATTTTAGATACAATTGGCTCACTGGATGTTACTGGGACTTTTAAACTTCTGTCCACTTCCCAGGATAACAGAGTTGCCATCTTTTACTTCTTCATGACTCTGTAATCTGGTATCTAATTTGCTCCCAGTATATGCACTTTTAGCATTGAGCTCCACCCTGGTTATAATGAATCAGTTCATTACCAAATATGTCTGCTTCAACTAGTTATAGCTGGAAATAATGTCACACCTTATTTCATCAGAAGAAATTAAATTCCTGGCATCAAGCCTTTTTGTACTGATTGAGGAAACATTTATCTTAGGAGATAGTGCTTGTGCCTTTTGAGGTGTACTGTCCTCTGATCTTTTGAAATATTTTGAGCGAACACCCCCTTCTTCTTTTTCTTTCCTAGTTGCCACTATATCACCAATGGGTTCACTGATTCAAGTAATTTTAAAGTAAGCAATAGATCTAAAACATAAGTCAAGCCTGTACTTAATCTTAAATACATAACATTTATACATAGGAAGTGAAGCTTTAAAATGCATTCCCATGTTCCACATTTTCCATATATTCTTCATATTGTCCACTTACCTATGCATTTGAGTTTTCTGATCATTGTCTTTTTGGGTATCCAAGGCCATCTCACTGAAGAAGAGCAGCTAAAAACATTATTTATTCATTCATTTAAATAAGAGTGTAGCTGGCTGAACTAAAATCAATTAAACACGAAAAGAAAGAAAGGAAATTTTTCATAAATTATCTGACCTGTCTAATGGGACTAAAGAAGCTGAATTTGATTTTTGGAGTTCTCTGTTGTCTGGTGGGGTGTGCAGTGTCTTCCTTGAGACACTTGTGGTTGAAGCATCTTCAAGATCTAAATCACTGTGAGATTTTACAGTTCTGCCCATATTTTCTTGTGACGCATCTATGCTTGACTTGTAACTTTCATCGTCATCTTTCTCTGATGTTGTGATACTTAGAGGCAGGTCCTTACACTGTGAGTTATCATGATTTAGGTTCTCTTTTGTGTCCATGTTCTCATGACCACTTTGCAGTCCACCTGAATCATCACTTCTCCCAATAGAAGAAGCTTCTATCTGCTGCTCAGGAATAGAGATTAGAACTGTATCATTTCCACCTGCAGATTGGACAGGCAAATCTTCTATGACCTGCTTAGTACTTGGTTCTGTAAACATCTCCTCCTCTAACAGATGTTTTTCTTGATCTGACTCTTTAGTAGTCCCCAGAGAAGTTTGTTCCACATTTGACTCAGCAGAAGTTCTGAAGGTTGCAGATTTTGAAGGACAATCATCCTTCATAGAATTAAAATCATCTACATCTGCTTCTGTGGTTTTAACCTTTTGAGTTGCAATGGTCTCTGACACAGGACGTTCCATGGCGATGTCATCGTCAAATGCATCGAAACCTTTAGTCAGATTGACTTTAGAACCTTGGCTCTCAGATGTTTCTGAAGCAACTTCTTTGCCACCTAGCTTTTTTGTAGACTTCGTTTCTCCTTTCTTTAAGCTTGGGCCAAAATCGAAACCATCCAGCCTAAATACCATAGATTTCAAATTTGCAAAAGAAAAGTTCAGCTACGTGAATCTGACATGCAAATTAAGCTCATTTCCATTGCTACCGATGCCTATGCAATAACAAGATAAAAACCCCTTTTAAGATATCATTCACTTACTCATTAAAATTGAAATTAAAGTTGAAATGGTCTTCTTTTTCGGCACGATTTCCAGTGGATGATTTTTCTTCAGATCTTTCCTTGGGTTTTGAACTCTTTCTGGGTGGGCTTGAGAAATCAAGGTCTGACATGTCCACTTTGAATGATGATAGCTTGCCAAAGTCAGCATCCAAATTAAAGTCCATGTCTCTGCAAAACAAAAGAGAAACATTGCTTCATAGGAAATATCTAGGAATGGAAGACTGACAAATTCATCACTTATACAATCTGTGATATTGGTGAATAAACATATTTATCCCATTACATCTACACCACTGAAGAGTTTTGGGGCATGAAACAAATTAAGATTAGAAATGAGGCTATGCTGGGAAGGGTTGGGTCCTTCAGCTGAAGGTAATATGAGGAAAAACCCCTAAGGTGGTTCAGTAATGTGCAGCGTAGGGAGGTTGGCGTCCCCATAACGAGAGGTAAGAGAATTCGGTTAATAGAAACTAAAATTGGTGGAGGTGAGCATAATGAATATGGAAACAAGTAAAAAATGAAATACAAATATAATTAGATAGGACAAAATGGAGCAAGTGAATTCGAGCAGCGGGGTTTTGCTAAAGGAATTAAAGTAGTGAACCCCAACATTGTTCGTCGAATGACATGGCTGTTGATGTTGGGGCATGCACTCATAAGATGTACAATAGTGCACAGTGAACACAATCAAGCAGAAGCAGATAAAGTAAGAAAAGTTATAAATGAATAAAATGTATCCAGACACTTGATATTCAAAAAGGTTTGCATCTTAGAAATTAAATTATTTTACAGTAACAAGAACTGTGTGCTCTTGGGTGTTTTCAATACTTACAGATTCTCAAAGTTCATGGAACTTTTTTTGTTGCCTTCGGAAATTGGCTCAAAACTAAAATCCATTGCATCATCCTTTGTAGATTTCCAGGAGCTTAGGAACTCATTTCCAATGTCCTCATCTATTTCAATTGGATAGCAGATTTCAGAAATAAATCCATGTAAACGTGAAACAGATAGTCTTGTTGATGTAAAGTATTAGTGCAAAGTTGTTGTAGCATCTAGTTAACAACTTCAAAGTATAATAGATGAACTTGAACTAATCTTAGTAATCAAATTCACTGCTGCTGATTATGACTTTCGAGATTTTTTTTCTCGGACCATCGCACTAAAACTTTGTCCTGTCTCAAGATTTCTCTTACTGAACTATAACGCTTACAACTTAGTGACTGCATCAGAACTTCACACTTGACAGTTTTGCCATATGGAACAAGCTGTCTACTGATTTTCCTACTACTGCTATTTCCATGATGAAGGATAAAATGACTAATTAAAATCATTGAGAAACTTTTTAGGATAAAGGTCATCAAGTCAAGGATGATACCTAACAGTGGATTTTTCTCTTTTGGTTTGGCAGGTTTAGTGGAAGCTCCTTTCTCTGAGTCCGCCATCTATAAAGACAAGTAGGATTTCTGCAAACAGAAATAAGAAAATCGTGTGAATTCCAAGAGAAAGAGGGATACTTTGTCAAATGTTAAATGATTTGTCAGCATTACCCTAGCTTCAGTTTAGGAACCCATATTAAGCATGTCTACCATGACTGGCCAACTAACACTAAGGATATACATAGTGTTATCACTTATCAGTACAATGAACAAACTTATGAGGTTCTTGGAATGAGTCCTTTCCACTCGTAGGGTTGATACATTAGATATTCAGGAAGCAGACCATTAATTAGGATGATACGTTTTGCATCTAGTTCAGGAAGCAGTTGAACATCAGGAAAGGATATTCTAAAGGCCACGGGAAGAGAAAACAAATAATTCCAGCATATTCAATGGGGTGAAACTTGACTTGACAGTTACAATGAAACAATTAGAGGATGTAAACTGCAGCAACTAGAGTTTTCTCACACTAACTCAACACCCATAACCATTTCTTAGTGTCATCAACCTAGACTGCCCCCCAGATAAAATATCTCATAGAGAGAGCTTATATAGTATTTGAATTAATAAGCTTCAAATAATCCTTCTTGAACTCGTATTATCTACGTTCAGAATTCTATAGTAGGTGCTTCTGTGATAAAGAAAATATAAGTGACTTACCATACTGCGCTTCTTGTTTGTCATTGCTTAAATGGAAAAGAAAAAAAACTTATACCTAAACATTAAGACAGAAATCCTTAACAAAAAGATATCAGGGTAGAAGAGAGTGCAACAGTGTAGTGGTAAGATAAATCAATAGCATGGATGATTGATCCAAAAAAAATAGCATGGATGAAAATGTGAAAAACTGTGTATTAGTTGTAGTCATGTTACACTGTCACTGACAACTATCTAAAAGTATTTTAGGAGCAACCAGTTCATTTTCAAGATCCATTATCAATTTGCAGAAATCACTTTCAAATTAGCATGTAACCCAACATATATTCAGATTATTCCAGTTTCGAAGAAATGACAGTAAGAGTTGGGGTCCTAAAAGCAATACAAACCAAATTAGTTCAAGTGGCAGTCAAATTTTCAAAATGAAATAAAGAAATTCTAATAGAACCGAAGTGATTTGATGACCAACGATTCAAAATCCATTAGTTCAATAATCTTCAATCGATCTAATCCACAAGCGATTGAAGCAAACAATACAGTTTCCAGTTGTTTTAGCTTAGAACAGAACCAACAAGGCTGTACCTAGATCTGTATTAACAGTAACCTACAAACATCAGAAAACTAATTAAGAGCAACTGGAATCAATCAAGCATGATCAACACACAACCAGCAACTACAAATCAGGAGTAATTTCACTGAAGAGGTAACAAAATACCACAAATCTAGCAAAGATCGGAAACAAACAAGCTTAAATAGAGGTAAGGATACGAAAATTTATCATATGAACGCAATAGGTCACGAAACCTAGCAACTACGACTGCGATTCACGAAATTGTGAAATCGAAGCCATAAAATCTAAAGCAAAACGAGCACCAAATCAGATAGATTCAACAACTGTACAGATCTGAGAAACGCAGAATCTGATCCAACATTTTCAATTTTGTAACAGCAGAAATGGAATCGCTAGAAAATACGCACCTGCGATGGCGAATCTGAAATTCAGGCTATGCTGAACTAGTAGAGAGTTAGAAATCAGAGGCTGTTAGCATTCGGAGAGCGTGAAACTGAATCTGCGAGCGAGAGAAAATTCTCCTGAACTTTTCTGTTTGTTTCTCAGGAAAATGTGTACGGATAAGACGAGAGCGTTTCAAGCTTCAGTGAGTGAAGAACAGTAGTACGTTCGAATCAGCTCTGTATTTATATTTCTGAAGAGAAATGGCGCGTGGTGACACGGGATTTTATACTGCTGCGCCAATTCTGTTGAGCCTAAAAAGGTCATTTGCAGATTAACTTTATTTGGTAATTTTGTTGACATTTTAAAATATGATAATTAATTATATTTATTAATCTATATAAAAAAGTTGGTGATTGTATATTTCTTTTTATTTTTGTATAACCTCTAACACATTTTTAGGATTCTCATGGGATGGGATTCAAGATCCTCAATCGAGTCAGATCGATAATATTTGTCCCGTTATTGATTTTTTAGATGGGTTGAGTTTTGATTCTTGAGTTTCAAAATCCAAATATTTTATGACGTGCAAATCAAAACTGTATTGGACCCAACCGTGGGCCTCTAGACAAAAACAGACTGGCCCGATAACAAAATAATATTAAGAGTTCAAGAGAAAACAAACCAAGCTCTAACGGATATTATGTTAAAAGTCTAATCCACGAAGAAAAAAAAAACTCGATAACAAACATATCCACATCTTTCCGATATGGGAATCTGACTAGAAAGGTCAAGTATTTCCACGAATCTCTTACATTCTTCTGTAAATCTGATACAATTTATCAACAAAGTTTCAGAAGATAACACAAACCAGAACATGCTCATCAGAGACTCGGCCACTATCACTTCACATCACAGGCTCTAAAATTCAAAGACACAAACAATAACAACTCAATGCTTCACAACACTATGATATGGCAACACCATTGTCCACAACTCTGCTCCAGAACTTAGGCCTGCGCTCTTCGAACACAGGAAGCTGCTGATACACGATCGATGCTGTTTGAATCAATATTCCTGCTGTTAATGCCCAAACCACGTACTTCTTGTCGTCTGCTTCATAGTCGAAGTAATGGAGTAGATACTTATCGCCCATCCACTCCCTCTCCTCTGCCCTTCGCCCCTCATCCTACAATATCGTAAAATCATTGACACGAGATTAAAACTGACATATGTCGTTTTTATCTATATATGTAGTCATGTGTTTGTGTGTGATTCATCACCGTAGTCTCTGTAGTTAACTATTTTCTATACAAAATCATATTGAAGTGAAGCTGAGGACTTGAGATCGGGACGCATACCTTGAGAAACATTTCTAATGGAACGTCGAATATTGCTTCCACTTCAGCAGCCGAAGGAATTGGATGGTATGCTTTCTTGTCACGAAGTATGGCAATCACAGGAACCACCGTCATGCCACGCTATAAGTAGAAAAAAGAAACTGTAAGAAGAACAATCGAAACAATATGTTTATATCCAAATGGTGATGGCATAACTTGTTAACTGAACTAGTCATAACGATATTTTCATCCCACCAAAACCAAATCATAGACGTAAGAGATCTGATCGTGAATGCTTCTTGAATTTACCTTGTTATACAAATCCATGAACTGCATACCCATTGTATAACAATGTCAATGTGAGCTACATTTCTGGATCGAAGTTCAACATTTAAACTAAAACCCCAGATTCCTCCATGAATTAACAACCCTCATTCCATTTATCACATTTAATCCAATCATTATGAATCACACGAAAGAATAACATGAATTGCAATCTAGTCTTAACATTAAGCAAAGTGTTTCGATTACATTATGCAGCAACGACAATGTCTTAAAAGTGAAACTCTATGACTAAATTCCAACAGAAACACAACTGTAGACTAATTTAGTATAGAACAGATAAAGCGAGGACTATTTTGGAACCAAATCTAAATTTGGATTAAATTAGAGCAAAATAACTAAGATCAAAGCAGCAGAAAACCCAAATTTATGACTGAACTGAAACAAGATACATAAATGATTTCAGATCACTTTTCATATTTAATTAATGATCATAATGTGCTTGATCTACACCTAACAATGCTCGTACCTTCTGAACAAACGGATCGAGAACAGCAACAACATCGAGAAGAGAAGGGTCCAACCCGATCTCCTCTTTGGCCTCCCTCGTCGCCGTCGCTACATCATCGGCGTCCCCATCCTCCCTCTTCCCGCCGGGAAAAGCCACCTCACCTGAAATCAACCAAGACCTAAATCGCATTTCGGCAAATAAAACCGAATCGAACCCAAAAAGTAATGAAATCGAGGGAATAGCAGACGAACCTGGGTGGGAGTGGAGATTCGAAGCCCTCTTGGTGAGGATCACGCGCAGATCGCCGCCGTCTCCTTCGAAGATGCACACCAGAACCGCAGCTCTGCTGCTTTTGCCGTTGTTGGTGGTTAGGTTCGGTGGCGCGAGCTGCTTGGTGCTGTGGAGACGGAGGCGCTGAGCTACTTCTTCGAGCTTCGAGCTTCCGAGTTCTGCTCCTCCATTGTCGCTGATCTTGCTCGAACTCATATCCATTATGTGACAAGGTGTTGAATCATATTCTTATCTTTTTAAGCTCTTCTCATTTATTTTGGTGGTTGAGCAATCTTAACTTGACTCGATTTGATCCATCTAAACTATCGAGTTAATAATTAAAAGGCATTCGGGAAAAAAATGGTGGATAATTCACGGAAACTAAATTCTGATATTATATTAAAACTCGATCAAATATAAGTTAATAGATAAAGAATAAGACCTCAGGATACTTGATCACATGACTTCATTAAAACAGATCGCCAAATTAATAGCTAAGAGACGGATTGAAAATATTCACATTAGAATAATCGCTAGCTCGTAATATTGTTTGTTGAAAATCATACTTTGTTATCATATTAAAACTTGATTAAATTTAGATCGATATTTTATCATTAGATCTCATTTGTATTGGATAGAGATAGGGTTGTGCAAAAAATCTGCAAATCTGATCCATCCGCGAATCCACCCATTCCGTCATTTGCGTATATTGGACCGGATTGCGTATCCGAAAAACCTAAATCCGCATTAGCTTGGGCGGATTGTGGATCCGGATTGGAAAACCCGCGAATCATCCGATCCGTCCAAGTTATCCTTCCCAACCTATTGATCTTTTTACCTCTCAACCCAAAATTATAACCCAACCACATTTCAAGCCCGATTCACAAAGAAAATTAGTTGTTAAAACTTGCATTTGATAAATAATCACAAAATCAAATATTAAAGTTATTGGCGAACTCTCTCAGATCACCAGACTGTCACCACTAGGAGTCTCACCCTCATCTCTTCTTGGATTTTACTGGTACCGGCTTCGTCTCTCTCGT
>JAYMSW010000255.1:0-26114 GCA_036897725.1 Erodium texanum
TCAATGATCTCAACCATTAAAAGAGATGGATCCAATGGCTATTAAAAATTTCCCGCTTTCACCCAAAAAATAAGGTTTTCACCTGAATACATCTCGATATATATATATGTACATCGAATAAAATATAAAAATAGATGAAGTTACATTTCGCAAAATGATAAGTTACATTTTATAATAATAATAATGAAGTTTATTTCTATAAATTATTATATGTGTTGTCTCATTTTTTTCGATTTAATAAATGTTATTTCTTTGAAATAGTTCGTAACGTATTACGATTTCAAGCATTAAAAAAACTAAAAGTTTGATTGATTTGTTTTAAAAAGAATAAAGTTTGACTTAATTAAGTGTTTAACTAAAGGAATTTATTTATTATTTTCCCTTTAAATATTTTGAATCATAAAAAAAATTGATTTAATTAAATATACAAGGGAGACAACTAATTTATTATTCCCTTTAAATATATTGAATCATTATTATGTTATATAACCAAAATAACGCTCTTTGTTAGGTTTTCTTTCTATGCCGCCACTAGTAGGAAAGGAGGAGGACACTCCGACCCTCTGAGCTTGCTCTCCTCCGCTCATGCCCTTGTCCTCTGGCCGTTGTAGTGATCCTTTTTATGGTCAGCTGCTGCCCACTGCCTTTGCCTAGCTTGACCTCGAGCCTCTCGGTCCACAGTTGTTTCGCCATTCTGTCACCCTACCCTGTCAATCCTAGCCCTCTCTCGCTAGTTTGCCCCGGCCTTGCCATCACCCACCTAGCGCCGTCCAACCCTCGCCCAACGCTCATGCCCATCCTTTGCCCGACGCTAGCCCATGCTGCCCTGGCTCGTGCGGTGGTTCGTTTCGAGATGGCACTACTTCGTGTCTTACTTCAGCATGTCGTTTTACTAGTTAATAAGGTGTCAGACTTAGTTTGCCTTAGTGTTAGACTCAATCTGACTTAGGTGTACATCTATTGCGCTTTAGGTCATTTCATTTATGTTTGGGTTTCGTTAACGATGCTTATTGGGACCTCTGTGTAGGTCATATATTTTATTTGACATTAACTTCGAAATGTAAGCTCTTAGACACCTCGATAATTAGTCTGACTTTTGGTCGGAATATCCACCAAAGTCAAATCTCTTCTGTTTGGGACAATTTATCCATTTAATGGAATGGTTCATTTACTTAAAAAAAAAAAATCATTATGTTATATTATTTTATACAATAAGTGAGTTTGGGTTTCTTCGAAGTCAATATATGACTGGGTAAGAAACAAGTTACATTAAAGACTGTAGTATGTTTGTCCCACAAATTAGAAAATACATAATTAAACCATTAATGATGTCATTATTACAAAAAGAAACAGCAATCAAATTGAAGAGTCATGCATTAAAGATGATAACAAATCAACAATCATATGAGAATTTTGGAATATATATATTTTATTTTAGGAAAAGAGAGAAAAAACGATTGGCTAAAACTACAACCCGTTCGCTTCATAAAGCGCCTGACACCTGTTATTATTACGAGATAAATAAATCACCGAAAATAAAAATTGGGATTTTTGTTTAAATTGGCATCCGCAGAGCATTTTATTATTATAATAATACATGAGACTCATCTCCATTGCGTATGCTAAAGCGAAATAGGCTAATATGCGCGTACTGTTTTGACCATTCACTTTCTCTGATCTAATCTAAATCTAGGGTTTCCTCTGCTCGTTCCACCTTCAAACCCTAAGAACGCCTTCGAACCCTAAGAACAGATCAAATCAAACCCTAGCCAGTGTGGCGGATCGTTCGAACGATCCGTCAATTGATCGCTCTGTAAGGGTGTTCAGCCTTCGCCATCACCAATAATTTTCAAAACGAAAAAACCCTAATTGCTCTCCTCCGAACGTTTAATTTGCAAAAACCGGATCAAATCTAAAGCATTTCTGACGATGATTTTTTGTTTAAAATCTGTTCATTTTTTCTTTCCTCCAAACTCGGATTTGATGGACAATCGGAGGCAAAGACCCGGTTTTTGACGGCGAGAGGAAGAGACAGAGAGAAAGGTTTTTTGTCTTTGAGTCTGTTTGGTTCGCGAGAAAAATGTTTAGAACAGTAGTAGTGTTTGAGGGGGAGGATTTTCTCGGGGAAGTAGAGATATACCCATATTCAGAATCAGAGCAACCAGAAAACGCGAAAATCTTCTCGGCCGAGGATGTGACGGAAATCAGGATAAGCCACTTCTCGGAAAAAAGTGAGAGGTGTCCTCCACTTGCAGTGCTCCATTCCATTTCGTCTGGTGGTGTTTGCTTCAAAATGGCGTCAAAGTCCTCGCAGTCACAGGACTCGCCGCTCCATCTTTTGCACTCTTCCTGTGCTCGAGAGAACAAGGTATAGCAACAAGAACTTGAAGTTCAATAATAACAAGCTAAAGAAAAACACTTCCATTTCCCTGTAACTCTAATGTTCAGCTTGAACAGAATTAGAAAAAGAGACTTGAAAGCTCTTGATTTTCCAGTGGACTATGGACAAATTGGACATGGACCCATATAAATATTACAGGGAAATTTTAATAATTTCATTGACCTAGTTATTTTTGGATTCCAATATGCAGGTTTGCCCTAAATTTGCTTGAACAAGTTTGTACCAAAACATGTGAACTCTTCTTGTAGAACTTGACTTGGACTAATTTTCAGCATACTTAACTCACTGAAGTGGATACCTGATTATAAGACCTTTACTCTGACTTTGTTTTCCTTATTTGCTGTTGATCTTAATCTGATAATGAATGTGGGTAACTTGACTGATGCTTGTGTGTGCCTGCTGGAGATGATACTGATAATGATTTTAAGAGTTAGCAGCACTTTTGTGGCACTTTTAGAAAAAAAGGCAGTTATGGGCCAAAATAGCTTCAGATTTTATAATGTGGTGTGAAATATTGTCTGCTCCAAAAGTATACACTTTGTTTAAGTTATCTGATATATGCTGCTAAATTTTTGTCTTGATGCAGTGTAAGTGGCTCACTTGATCGATCTTGTTTGCTAATAGCATTCGATGTTTGTGACTGTGTTTCTGTTGATAAGGAAGATTTTTGCCCAAAGATAATGCATTAATAGTAGCTAGGTGATGGTTATTACAGATATTCTGTTGGTCATTTTCTGGAAGACAATGAAAAACTCTAAACTGCTGCATAGTCAGTTAATCAACTGATTTTGTGTCGTCTAACTGTTGGCATGTTGCTACTGGCTCTATCAATGGTGGAACTAAACAACTCCAGATTATTGTATAACACATTATCCAAACTGTTACACACTCTATTTGTTGGGTATGGTTCAGTTATGGCATATTTGGGGTTCTTGCATTGATATGGGGTCAATAGATGATGCTAAATATAAATAACGACTACTACTTTTCGATAGTTTGAGAATAACACACTTTTGAGAATTGATCACCTCTTCTTATGATATAATCCATGGAAATATATTTGTCCATGTTGTATTATTTGTTCTGTTGTCTTATATCGTCAGCCTGTTTTCCTTGGCCATTCTTATGCATGGACCATGCTTATTTTCTGGTTTAAATTATATTTTCTTCCCCCACATTTTATACGTAATGTTTTTATAAAATTTGATTCTGATTTCTGTATGCTGTTGACAGACTGCGGTGATGCCCCTAGGAGCAGGTCAGGAGCTCCATTTGGTTGCAATGTACTCTAGGAATAATGACAGGCTTCCATGTTTCTGGGGATTCAATGTTGCATTGGGCCTATACGATTCTTGTCTTGTCATGTTGAATCTTAGATGTCTTGGCATTGTATTTGACCTCGATGAAACACTCATAGTTGCAAATACTATGCGCTCATTTGAAGATAGAATTGAGGCCCTGCAACGCAAAATGAACACCGAGGTTGACTCGCAACGTCTTTCTGGTATACTGGCAGAGGTTAAGCGTTATCAAGAGGACAAGAATATATTGAAGCAATATGTTGAGAATGATCAGGTTAAGGATAGTAATGGGAAGGTGATCACAACTCAGTCTGAGGTCATTCCTGCCTTGTCTGACAGCTATCCACCAATTGTTCGCCCACTTATACGGCTACAAGAGAAAAACATTATTCTGACTCGTATCAATCCATTGGTGAGTAGTATAAGTATTATGAATTAGAACCTCCTGCTTACATGATCATGTTTATCATATCCTTGTCCACACTAATACTGAAGTATTTTCTTGTGTTGATTTTCTAATTGCTACACACTACATATGCATTGTATGCTTGAAGCTTGTCTATTTTCTTTATCCCCCAAGGGGCACATGATGCTACTTAAGTTAAAATCCCAGCCACAGTACTTATGGGTTAATATGGTTCTACTTGATCTAGAGGCACCATTTCAATTTGTACACTATTTTTCTGTCACACGAACTGCTTTACACTATAACAAACTAAACATTTAGATTCTTGTTCCCATAATGATATCCATGCCACTGTATCATCTTAATATCAGCCAATTTCATTCAATATATGTTGTCTGTCCAAGTGATGCACTGATGTATAAATCTTGTATCTCTGTAGAATCGTGACACAAGTGTTCTTGTGAGGTTGAGACCTGCATGGGAGGATCTTCGTAGTTATTTAACTGCCAGAGGGCGAAAGCGGTTTGAAGTATATGTTTGTACTATGGCTGAAAGAGATTACGCTTTAGAAATGTGGAGACTTCTGGATCCAGACTCAAATTTGATAAATTCAAAAGAATTACTGGATCGCATTGTTTGTGTCAAGTCTGGTGAGTTTCAATGTGCCGTGGCCCCATCTTCAGACGGCTTCTGCCTTTTCTTCATGAATTCTGATACTATCTCCTTTTAAGTTTGCAGTTTTGCTTGCAACTGTGTAAAGTATTAGGTATCTCCTAGCAGTAGTATTAATTCTTCTTCTTTAATTCCTTAGGTTTAAAGAAGTCATTGTTCAATGTCTTTCAAAATGGAATATGTGATCCTAAGATGGCATTGGTGATTGATGACCGCTTGAAAGTTTGGGATGAGAAGGATCAACCTCGCGTCCATGTTGTTCCTGCATTTGCTCCATACTATGCCCCTCAAGCCGAAGTAAACTCTTAATTTTTTTGGTTGCATCGTCTGAAACTAAATTATTGCAGAAACTCACACACCAAACTATTATTGCACACTGAAGTTTAAGAAGTGTTTCCATGGCATATTCATCATTAATCCTCTTGGTGTAGGCAAATAATGCTGTACCTGTTCTGTGTGTTGCAAGAAATGTTGCATGCAATGTCAGAGGTGGCTTTTTCAAGTAAGAATAATACTGTATTGCTATGTGGCTTGAGTAAATGTTAACTGCCACATTGGAACTTATAAGATCTCTCGAGTCTCGAGGAATTAACCATCTAATCTAATACATGTTTCTATTCAAGGCGTTATATTTCTTTTCATGTGTCATTGATCTAGTATGATGTTGAAACATTCTAACAGGGAATTTGATGAGGGTCTTCTGCAAAAGATTCCTGGTGTTGCATATGAAGATGATTTTAGAGATATTCCTTCCCCTCCTGATGTGAGCAACTATTTGGTTTCAGAGGTTAGTCTTGACTATGCATATTTCGTTTTCTTATTGGATATTAGGTGTGGTTGTCTTTGCCACTGCCCCTTTAATCTGTGCATTTGTGCTGTTCAGGATGATGCTTCAATTTCAAATAGAGATACACTTGCTTTTGATGGCATGGCAGATGTTGAAGTTGAAAAGCGATTGAAGGTACATTAGATTCTTGTGATGTAAATTAATTTCTACATCCAGAAGTGCACTGCTGTTAATGTCTTAAAAACAATTGTATTATTTTGTGTTGGTTGGTTTCTAAGATGCCAATCTTTATAGGCAATTGAAATGTTCATATAAAGCAGTTATAGTGTATGATTTATTTGTCTGTAAAACTGTCAATGTGAATTCTATATCATGTATATGCTTATTCGCAGCATTATTAACTGTCTCTGACCCAGTTGTTCTCATATGCAGGAAGCTATTACAGCTTCTCCAGCACTCCCAACAATGGTTGCCAACTTAGATCCAAGGTTGGCTCCTCTCCAGTTCACAATGGCATCTTCTTCTAATTCGGCTCCCTTGCCAACTCATACGTCAATGGTTCCATTTCCCAGTACGCAGTTCCCTCCAGCAGCTTCCTTAGTTAGGCCACTTGGTGTTGTTGCCCCTCCAGAACCAATCTTACATAGTTCTCCAGCTCGAGAAGAAGGTGAGGTGCCAGAATCTGAATTAGATCCTGATACAAGGAGGAGGCTTCTCATATTGCAACATGGGCAAGATACTAGGGAGCACACATCGAGTGAACCTCCATTTCCTGTCAGACCTCCACTGCAGGTGCCAGTTCCACGGGCACCATCACGTGGTGGCTGGTTTCCGGTAGAGGAGGAGATTAGCCCAAGACAAATGAACCGGGCAATATCCAAGGAGTATCCTTTAGATTCAGAAACAGCTCATATTGAGAAGCACCGACCTAACCATCCTTCTTTTTTCCCCAAGGTTGAGAGTGCTATACCATCTGATAGGATTATTCATGAAAATCAGAGATTGTCAAGAGTGGTGAGTGGTCGGTAGTTTGCATCTAAGTTTTGGATTTTGAGCATTGGCATTCTGTCTTCAAGATTGAAATTAGTTTTAACTTTGAATTGATGACATATTGATCTTAAAGATTTTGCTTGTTTGCAGGTACTTCAACGAGACGATCGTTTGAGGTTAAGTCATTCATTTTCAGGCCATCAGTCTTTCTCAGGTGATTACAATAAACAACTGCACCTTGAGTTAAATAGTGTATATATATGTAATTCCATTTTTTGTTTGTTTTTGATCTTTGCTTCCATGTTTGTTTTAAGGTGGTGTTTATCTTTGAGTTTGTTGTCTTGTTTATATGATGGGGTGCATAATTGTTGGAGTTCTGTTTTGAAGGTGATGACATACACTTTAGCCAATCGTCAAACAGGGATCTTGATCTTGAATCTGGGCGGGATATTCAATATGCAGAAACTCCTGTTGGAGCTTTACATGAAATTGCATTGAAGTGTGGGACAAAGGTAATATATGAAAAAATCAGAGGTCTTACAGCTAGAAAGGGTGAGGCCTACAAATTTTTAATATAATGTATCTTCTACTTAATGAAAATTTGTAGGTGGAGTTCAGACCAGCTTTGGTTCCTAGCACAGAGCTGCAGTTCTCAATTGAGGTTTTCCCCATCTGACTTGCTAGCCTATTTTTTCCGAAACAGTTTAAGTAGGACGAAATTCACTTTTCAAGCTTTGCATTTTGGATGATATTTCCAGGTTTTTGGTCCTTGAGTTTGTGCTAAAATCGACTTCAAATATTTTAGCTAATTGTTATCTGTTGAGGATAATAGTTATTGTCATTCAATTTTTATTAAACCAGATGATGATGTGGTTATTTTTTTAGTTTTATTCTTATCTTACACATTTATCACATGGGTAGTATTGACAAATGGATTTTCTTGCTAGCCAACAGTAGTCATTGCCCTTTATGATGATTATTTTTATTTAGTTGTATTGGCAAATGGATGTCCCAATGTGCTTACTGATGCTCATTATTTTTGTAGGCTTGGCTTGCTGGGGAGAAGATTGGCGAAGGAGTTGGTAAAACAAGAAGGGAAGCTCAACACCAGGCTTCTGAGAGTTCTCTTAAGAATTTGGCCAGTAAGATTTTTTATTTGTATCTATTTACAGTATCAAGCTTACTCAGATACCCCTTTCTTACTGCTGTAGTTATTGTCTAACTTTTATATACACAGAACTTATTGTCATGAATTGTGTGTAATATGATTTTTGTTGTAATTGGAGTTAGAGTAAGAACTAATATTACAAATGTACAACTACCAGTTGTTTAGATTGTCCAGGATGTGCTACACTTGATCAAGTGCTTCAGTGAAACTTACTTTTAGCATGAAAGACGACACTTCAATTAACTAGGCAAATTGTCTAGAGGTGCTACACAAGTATTTGCCCGGAGGCATTTACTCATGCTTCTTTTAGTAAAAGTTTCTTTTAGCATGAAATCTGACACTGCAACTCTCTTGGCATATTGTTCAGAGGTGCTGCACAAGTATATGCCCGAAGGCATTTACAAATGCTTCACATCACTGCCAAATATTTCAAGGCATAGTGATCCATGGATAGGGAGTATCTTTAGGATAAGCCCATGTGTGTATGTTTGGTGAACTGTTTGAAACTTGTAGTTACTATTGTTTGCAAATTAGTTAGGTTGACCAAGTGCATACAGACTATTATTTTATGATAGGAAGATCATAAAAGAACATCCTTATTGAATGTTTGATGTCTGTAAGTAGATATACCTGTGAGGACTCTCCCTCCATGTCTTCTAATTTCTTACGTTGTCTCTTGATTCCACACCTTCTGCTGATTCTATTATGGATGATATTTGACCAGATGTATATATATCACGTGCAAAGCCTGACGCTAGCACTGTGCATGGGGATGTGAGTAGATTTCCCACTTCGAATGATAATGGTTTTATGGGCAATGTGAGTTCTTTTGGGAATCAGTCACTGGCCAAAGAAGAATCTATGCAGTACTCAACTGCACCAGAGCCATCCAGGCTTGCTGACCCAAGGCTGGAAGGCTCTAAGAAAATGATGGGTTCAGTATCTGCACTCAAAGAACTTGTGAGTCATTTATTCATCAACTCCCCGAAGAATGTTTTTTTTTATGTTCTCTGTTTGTCTCTTTAATGGCTCTAACGATTGTCATGCAATTGGTATTATCTTACTTTAGTGTATGGTGGAGGGCCTTGCTCTAGACTTCCAAGAACAGCCTACACACTCAATTAATTCAAGTCAGAAAGATGAAGTACATGTACAGGTTTGCTTTTGACAGAACTGTGTCATCTACTATGAAAATACTTCAATCTGGCAAGTGGACTATCTTTTTCCATCTTCAAATTCGAGAAGTACGGAATCCAAGTAATGAGAAAATTCAAGAAACATGAACTTCTAAAGGCCTTGTAGATAACCTCAATGATGTGCTTGATTTGCATTCATTGATGTGCTACTTCTGCGCTTAATCCTAATTTGTTTTTCAATGTACCTTTTTCTTATTTTCCGCTTTGGAGTACCAAAAGGCTTTTCCTATGAAATGCCAGGACTCATTTATTGGGAAAGTAGTGAACTTGTAAACGTGATGTAACTTTTTTGTCTTACTTTTATGGTACTTGGAGTTTGCCATATCTAGTTTATTGATATATTTAGTCTCTTAATGTTATAGGTTGAGATTGATGGACAGGTTTTGGGAAAGGGAGTTGGGTTGACATGGGATGAAGCTAAGATGCAGGTATGTATGCATCTATTTTTTTTCCCTTGTGTATTTCAGTTGCCTCGTTTTTTCCATAGATGATTTCTCATTACTGGAACATGTCAGGCTGCTGAGAAGGCTCTTGGAACTCTGAGGCCCTCCATGTATGGTCAAATAGCTCAGAAACGTCAGAGTTCTCCAAGGTGAGTAATCTGAGAATGTGTGGGATATAATAAGATCCTCCTGATGAAACATGTTGATTATGAACATATGTTGTTGATTCTCAGGTCTATGCAAGGGATGTTCAACAAACGGTTAAAGCCTGAGTTTGGACGAGGTCCTCAGCGGATGCCGTCTGCTAGATTCCCCAAAAATGCTTCTGTTCCTTGACAGAAAAAGATCAATCATGCATGACGCCCTACACCCCTCCTAATTCATTTTCCAGTACCTTCCCCGAGAGTGCTTGTTGAGGACACCGATACCCATTTTGATGATGGATGAGCTATTCAGTCCTAACGGAGAAGAATATGGTTGTTCCAAGAGAGTGTGAAGGATGTGCGCCTCGAATGCGATGCTTAGGAAGATTGGCATGATTAAAGACAACGGTTTTGCTGTGTTGTACCCCTCGTTAATTTTTCGTGTGTGATATGCTCTGCCCACCTGCTGCGCGGGGGCAGGGCTATTGGGCCGGTTTTTATTTTCTAGGGAAAATTCGTGTTTTGAATGGGAAAGTAGTAATTAGGTGAATGGCATAGAGATAGTTTTGTGGTGATGATTAGAGTAAGAGCAGAGCTCTGCTATACTAACTTGTTGTAACCATTTTAATTAATGGTTAATTCCGTCCTTGTTTCCACTCTTGTTGGTCTTTTTGATATCTCCTTTCTGATCACAAGCGTTCTGGTATTTTATATTATTTTTACTATATCGTTTTCTAAAAATTATAGGACTTCATTTTAAGATTTGGGAAAGGCAAATTATGAATGACTAAATGAATTATTTACAAATTCAAGATTATGTTATGTTTGAATTATGACAGAAAATACGTTATATAAATACAAAATTTTGTTCTTTACATTTATACTGAGAATGAACAATCAAAACCAGATCATCTAGTTGACAACGATCGATATTGGTTATTTATAGTTTATGAACAATCAAAGCCAGGTTGGTTGTTTATAGGTTTTATTTTTTAAATGTGAAGAACAAAATATTCAACTAACTTATATATAACAAAATATAATGTATTCTATTTCTCATAAGTGAATAAATGATTCATCATTGTAATTAACACTTTTTTCTCTAACAAAAAAGAGAGGGAAGAAGTTGTGAGAGGCATCTTGGAATCAAATTATCCAGTTAAAAACGCGGACTTGGTACAGTAAAAATTGGGGTAATAAATAGATGTGAACTTTCAATTTCAAAAGATAAGTAAAAGACAAAAATAAATAAAAAATAATTTGAGACTCAGATCTACCGTCCATCCATACATCACCGCCAAGGCCAAAACTGAAGTCCACAAAAAGTCAAAAGCCAAAGCTTCTCTCTGTTACCGTTCCATTTCTACCTCCAATTCCACCAGACTTTCTTCTTTACCAATTTGCCGATACGAACCTTCGAAATGGATTCCTTCGATGCCTACAGCGCCGACGGCCAAGACATTCACGCCGGCGACGATGATTCCTTCTCCGGCTACGGCTCTTACTCCGACTTCTCTGCTCAACCTCAGCCCCTCCACGACGGTGACGTCGACGTCCACCAGGTACCAGCCTCTCCGGAAATGTACGGATTCGATGACGATGCGAACTCTGTCAGCTACGCTGAGCCCCCTTTCGGTTCCGTTCAGGTCGAGCACGGCAACCGGGCCGCCTCTTCCCTCGCCAACGCCATCGGAGCTGCGGCTTCCCCCGCTTACACTGACGGTGGTGTTTTCGCCTCCGACAGACCTGTGCTTCCGCCGCCGAGCGAGTTGGAGCCAGAAGGAGTCGTGCTTCGCGAGTGGCGACGGTATGTGTTATTGATTTGGTTTAGCTCATCGTGTGATTGATTGGATTTTGATTAGATCTGCTGTCTTGTTCTTGCAAAATGCTTAGATCTCCTGCTTATTTTTGCTCATAATTTAGATCTTCAGGTTTAACACATGGATTAGTATTGAAATGAGCTGTTGCAAGTTGCTACTCATCTTTAATCAGTGTTCGGAAACTTACACTGGGAGATACATTAGTGTCACAATTTATTATAGTGTAGATTGGATGTGTAAATTAGGTAATATGTTGTTCTATGGCTAATCCTCCTGTCGTCTTAATCCATTCCCTTGCACCTTTGGAGTTGGTTTTAGCCACATTTATATTTACATTATACCTTCAAAAAAAATATATTTACATTATTATCCTTATAAAATTCCAAATATGTTTTAAAAAAAAATTGATTAATAATGCTTGAAATTATAATTATTTTCAAGCTCACAGTACAAACATTTGTACAAGTGCAATTTTAATGAATAAATAATTATACAACTATGTAATTTGAAACCAGTAGTTGGTATAAAAATCTTCTTCATAGTTGCAGGCAATTTTCCCCTTTCTGTTTCAGATTATGTTTAACAGATCAGGCACTTGGTATTATCCCTATGATCAGAACCAGATCTATAGGTCCAATTGCATATTTGTTTGAAAAAGTTAAAAAGTCATGGATCAAATAATGCTTGTCTACTAATTAATTGTCCTAATTTTGATATCATGCTTGGCATGTCTTAAGGTATCAAAGAGATTCTATGTCATCATAGGAAGAGATGACCAGGTTTACAGGCCAATTCAATATTTGTGAACAAGTAGTACTTACACCCAAAATTCATGTCCGCTTGAATCTTGGAGATATTGAGATTGATTAGTAGCAATTATATGGTTGGTACAATAAAGTAATTGGATGCAAGCATTTTATCTACTTTTTTTTTGTTGTTCTTGCTTTTAATATCAACTTGTCATGCTTATTTTCCTATAGTTTTAGAATCCTATAATGATGCATTAGATGAGTTTTCTGTCTCAAACAAAACACATCTTTATTTAGACAAAGCTTAAGTAGCTCAGTGTTGTTGGGACAAATTTGAAACCATATGAGGCAGTTAAATCTGTCTTTGGCAACAGAAGCAAATTAGTTACTAGTTGGCCTATGCTTCATAATTTTTGAAGATTGGCTTATAAATATTTATAAAAGAGAAAGGATAGGAGAGAAAAGGGGAGAGTGAACACAAGAAACTATAAGGCCTACATCCTCACACCAAATACCCAAAGGGCTAAATTTGTAATCACTAACCTGATGTGTTGAGTGCATTAGTGCAATAAACTGATATGTATAATGAGTATAGGAGATAAACGAGGTAAGAAGCAGATTATGCAAATCACTGTAATTAAACAACTTATCACATGATTGCTCCATAATCAAATTGGTTGGTCTGTCATGAAAGTCAGCACATTCCAACATGAGTTATTATTATCTCTTACACATAATGCATATTTGCAACTAGTGAAGGTTTGCAATTTACATATAGTCATTCAGTTCAGCTTTGCCACTCTTCGATCTATTATATAAACAGCCTGCAATCGAACACCCAAAAGCTAAACTTATGTTTGATAATGCAGACAAAATGCTATTCAGCTGGAAGAGAAGGAAAAGAGAGAGAAGGAGTTGAGGAATCAGATCATCGAGGAAGCCGAGGAATACAAGCGAGCTTTCGAGGAGAAAAGGAAAGTCACTGTGGAGAGTAACAAGGTTACCAACAGAGAAAGGGGAAAGGTAGTATTTCAAATTCAAAGTGCTTACATTCATTTCCACTTCTTGATTGTCATTTTAGTTTTTCGTAACACCTGGAAGTGACTATGGAGCAGTTGTACTTAGCTAACGAAGAGAAGTTCCACAAGAATGCTGACAAAGAGTACTGGAAAGCAATAGCAGAGCTCATTCCACGCGAAGTTCCCAACATCCAGAAGAGAGGTAAGAAGGACAAGGACCAGAAGCCATCTATCACGGTTGTACAAGGCCCAAAACCGGGCAAGCCCACTGACCTTTCGAGAATGCGGCAAATATTGCTGAAACTAAAGCATTCACCGCCAGCTCACATGATACCACCCCCACCTGCTCCAACCAAGGATGCCAAAAGTGGAAAGGACGGAGAAGATGCCACCAAAACCGGGAAGGAGGATCCCAAGAAAGGAAAGGACGGGAAAGATGTCCAAAGTGAGGAGGGTGGGAAAGATGTAGCATCAAATACAGCAAACGAGACTGCAGCTGCTGGAGATGCCATTGTTGAAGATGCTCCACAACATCCGCCCGTGCAAGAGGTGCCTTCTGCTCAGGATTAGCCTATTTACACTCCCCGTGGTCTGATTTGCTTAGCTTGGCGTAAGACTTTCTTCTCTTTTACCTTCCTAGCTTTATTTATCGTGTTTACTTCTATAGAGATTCTTGTGGTATCATCAGGACCAGTTTGATTCAAAGTATTATTATTATTATTATTTTGTGTAATTGTCTTGTGTTTCATTTTTACCACCTTGAGTTATCAACCCCAAAACGTTGCCGTTGGTCCTCGAATACTGAGTATTGTTTGTTTATTTATTTATTTTGATAAAAGTATTGTTTGTTTATTACTCGAGCAAAAGTTCTAGTTGGGGATTAGAGTTCTCTGCTGATGGCCTGTGCTTCATTTTTGTCAAAGAGAATATCATATCTCATTTGACAGTTAACAGAGATGGAGTGCTTGAAGAAGGCAAGACTCTGAGAAGTGCAAATTGCACATTAATATTCGTATAATTCCTGATAAACAATTGGGTAGTATCTCTCAAAGATAGCTACTTTATTATATAAAAAAAGCCAGTGACAGATTTACTCACGGATTGACCATAAACATATGGTTACAGTTAAAATATATATAATTGAACAAGTTTGCAATTACTAAAATACCCCGATGTTTTATTCGAAGTCTACGCCAACAGCAATTGATCTCTTGGCATTCAACCCTAAGATTGAACTTCCGTAATGTTCTGTTCTGGTGACTGTTGAAGGAATTGTTAGCATTTTGTACAACCGTGATAGATAGATGGCGAGCATTTGATTTCTGATATCAGTTTTATCATATTTTTGCACATTAACGCTCTACAATTTAAGAGATGCAACATGAAAGAGATCTCATAAGAACATGACATCGTACTGTAGCAATTATGACATGGACATCTCTATAGATACCTAAAGTACATTTCTGGAACCCAAATCTAAACCAATATTGAGATGGAGTTCAAGAAAAAGAGGGGCGATTCAAAATCATAATATAGTAGTCAACATAGAGTAGCAAGAAGATAAGCCCACTTCCATGACTTGCTAACCTATTACTTACTACTGACCTAGAAAATTATGTGCAAGTCTAAATAGAGCACCAAGTTCACCTGACCCCTTCAAGTCGTGTGTTACAATCTATGTAAACTTGATTTAAATGTCGGGAAGTAGATCTTATTCGATCGTATGAGTACAAGTATGATGTTCTCCTTATGATGGAATCAGTGTCCTAGTTTATGTCCGATCTACCCTCATGTTATGCACTGTTAACAATATCGTCATGGGTGGCATCATGCCAGGAAGTTTCACACCACACCATGTCCCAATCATCTAGACAACTCGAACCCAGGTTCCACCACACATTGGACAGCCATAAGCCCAGCGGCTGATCCACCACATTTCACGATCATTTTGACTGGAAGCATTGGCAGCACCTTGAGAAGAGAAGGCTGATGTTTGCCTCAAACATCTTATGCACTGCAACAGAAGCAGTCAAGAAAAAAAAATTAAGTAAACTAGGCACTGCATATCACAAACAGTAGGGATTTTTAACATATACCAACAATTAACAAGAGTAAAACCAATTTTAATATCCTAAATAGTCACTATTCAGATGTAGAAAGCTCTTCTTAGTAGTCTTCATTCAAGATAAGGCACCTTAGAGATGAAAAATATACACGCTATATAGTTGATTCATTGCGGGTTCTATAATTATGAGCTTTTATCAACTAATTTTGATGTTTTTTTCTGTTTAAAATCAGCCTCACATGATTGAAGCCCATGCCTCAAAATAAGGCCTAGCCCCTGGGCCCCAAAGATCTTAGCCCTTCTGAAACATTGGATACTAGCACATTAAAAAAAAACAGAAGATAGATTAAAAGGCAGAGTATAAGGGAAACTGACCTTGTACCAAACTCCTTCAAGACCAGTCTTCCACACAGCAGTAACTACATCTCTGCGAGATCCCATTATACCAAGATATGCACCCAGACCCACAGATGTGTTCAAACCGAAAGCTGCATCTCTTTCAGATATCCTGCGCTTCCTCGGCCACAACCCATGCGCTCCATAATAAACATCACGGTTTTCCAACAAGCTAACCTCAACTAGATCTACAGAACTACTTAGTTTGGGCGTATCATCTGGGTGACCCATGTCCTCTGGATCAGACCATGGCCCACCAAACATATTCCGTCTGTGCCATTCTTCAGCTGGAGGATGAAGTTATAGCTCACGGAGCAACAAACCAGCTGCATCTGCCACTCTAGGCCGAGGCATATTCTGTGAAGTGTGCCATTAGAAATGCATTTATAATGTATTAATGTATGTAATCTCAAAGGTCAGAAAGAATAAAAAAATATGCATCAAATTACGAATTTTTGGTAATTGAAAGCATAGGACCATGGTACCTGCATATGTGGGCCAAGAGATGCCTCAACAACCTCAGGTAACACAGTATAATTCCCATCAATATAGTGCAACCGCACTTGAATGCTGCTGCTTCCCACCTGAGAAACAGGTAGAGGGTGTTGCAGGCTTGCTGTTCGCCGACAAAGATCCATGAGTATGAGAAAAAGCACTTTTACCTGTACCAAGTAATACAGAAAAGTTTAAGTCAAATCTAAAGATCTCTTGAAGTCTTTTTGGATGAATAATCAGCAGAATGGGAAAAAATTACTTAACAAAGCAGTTTTCTTTCTACCTTAATGCTTATCAGTTATTCAACATATAAAAGATACCTATAGACTTGAGAGTTAAGCATTATATGTGGAAGAAGATAGAACATAAGTGTTTACCTCCTCAAATGTGTATCCTTGACCAGCATTTCCAGAACCTAATCTCGAACGGCTAGCAGGTCCATCTTCAGCACCTTTGGCAGGAGGGATCAGCGGGCCAGCTCGAGCTACCTGGCCATCAGCTGTTATGGGTTTGGTAGAACCACTGTTGACCTCTTCTGTCTTCGCAGGAGCACCAGGCTGAGGTTTTTGAGTATTTGTATCAGCATTTCTCTGTGCAGCTCCCATATAACGAGGTAGTTGCGTTCGCCGAAAGAAAAAACAGAAGAGCAAAAGTTGGCATAATCTGTGAAGGAAATGGCAGTCCCCAATGAGCCTAACAGCTGGTGTTCCAGGAAAAGTCCCTGTATTTATGCTAATGGGCATAAAGGCAGTTGGGCCAGCGATTGGGTTCTGAGTTGAAATGGAAACTCCTTCTGTGGTGCTACTAATCTTAGCAATAGCACCTTGCACCCAAGCTTGCATCTGAGTATTTCCGGTGGAGCTTGTAGCACCATTTTGACCACCACCTGGAAATTTTAGCATCACATTTTTGGAATCAACAGCACAGCCACTGGTTTCTTGAGAATGAGCACATAATTGCATGAAAATCACCCTTATAAGTACAACATTGAAATATGAAGATGGTGCAGAATACTGACCTTGACTTGTTGCAGGAGATGTTGCACTCTGGGTTGGACTAGCCACCATATTACGGTTAGTGCCTGTGCCTGCAGTAACAGCATGACTTGCTAATGTACGACAAAAGCTTGCATAACGTCGCAGGCGTGTGATGAAATGTGAAGCTAGGTCAAGAACTGCATCAACATAAGCCTGCATTGTTTCCCACGAATGAATCAATAAATCACTTTGTTTGAAAAAAGAATGGCATGCAAACAGAATAGACATGAATGGAGAAGTGGCACATTACAGAACATAAACTCAGCAATAGCTTTCAAAGCTTCAATATTGATCTATACTTACTCTCCTGTGATTGTGGGAGATTTGGCATGGACCTACTTGACTAAAACTTGGCCGATTTCCCAAACAATGTTGGGTTTGGCTCATGAAGCCTATAGTAAAACTCCTTGGGTTCATCCGTTCGTAATTATCCTCCATTCCATCCCATCTAAAGTTATATCCTCTGTTAACCCAAGTGCTCTCGTGTCTTTCCTTACTAATTCTTTCAAAATTAACTTAGAATTTAGGTCTATCCCACCACTTAAGTTTCTACACAATTTCCAAGGATCTTAGATAGAAGGAGAAAAATATATAAGAAGACATAATATATCCATCACCTTAAACATCCAGACATAATATATCCATCACCTGATCTTTATTAACTGTGGTTAAAGGACCATAATCCATAAACAAAAGGTTAAATATTGACCTGGATACTTGGAACAAGAGCTGAGTCAACAGC
Source organism: Erodium texanum (assembly GCA_036897725.1). Lineage (NCBI taxonomy): Eukaryota > Viridiplantae > Streptophyta > Magnoliopsida > Geraniales > Geraniaceae > Erodium > Erodium texanum. The sequence continues at coordinate 17,831 of JAYMSW010000255.1, forward strand.
CATTGCTTCAGGATCAATGCTCGATAATGTTTCACCAGATGCCTGCCATGGTTCAGCTACTAAAGCTGAAGGATTTATCAACGCTGATTCAATTCCTTTCCCCAGCATATCTAGGAGCAACCTAGCCTGCATATCTAGAACCATCGCTCTAACCTCTTGAGCATTTGTACCTTCCAGCAGCCTGCATTTTATCCTGTCTAGACTCTGCATTGTACAAAAAATGATATTAAAAGTCCAAATCAAATAAGTCAATAGAAACATGCAACCATAGAAGAAGAGAAATATAAACTTAAGACAAGGCCATGGGACAATAAGTTAATGTAGTACACCAGAAACTTTAAGGGAACCCGAATGCAGTTGGACAAGCTCGAGTTAAAGATGATTACTCGATTTCCATCCAATCTATAGACCCAAGACAATGAGAAAGCATATTTGTGATTTCCATAATTATTTTTTAGATATGGCTTAACATCTACTAGGAATGGCTTAGGCCTAGAAAGATATCAGAAGCTGATAGAATTGGCATTCATCATAGTTTCCCAAGGAATGCAAGAGATACTCCTTTGTGGAAATACCATGAGCATGAGCTAGGCAAGTTGAGCTACTAGGTACCAGGAAGATGAACACCATTTTGAACTATAGCACAGCTTAAGACTGGCCTCCCGCTCTGATGTTATTTAATAGAAGCAAAAAACCAGGGCCTGACCCACCGTTGATTCGTTCTTTTATGGAACATCTTCACTTACCATGAAAATCTAAGGGACTCAACTAGTCTATAAACTGTTTGAAACATCAGATGATCCGTGCATGACACTAAAGCTTACTACCTTGACAATGCTGGACAACAAGTTGGGATTCAAACATGGACAGAGAAGAAACAGGATGACACGAGAATGGGCAAAGGACCACACCCTAACAAATGCTAAGTTTCCAACTCAGAATTCTAAGCCATTAGGTAGATGGGTGGGCCAGGCAGGTCTCCAACACTGCACATGATATGACAAACTAGAGTTCCAAAATGTGATAGACTTTCTCAGACAGCTAGTAACAACTACAGGAAATGCCGATACCAAAGCAAGCCGAGTCAAAGAGATGTCAAGTCTGTGATTGAAAATCTTAGCTTGGCATATTTAAATAAATAAAGTATTCATCAAAAGCAATCACTATTAAAGCTGGGATGGCAAATTGCTTAAATAGACTTACAGGGCCATACAGTTGTCTATGCTCAGTCGAAGGCAGTGAATGAAAATCCGCATCAAGGACCGCAATCACACTGTTCAGTGAAACTGAAAAAAAATACTTCTCATCAACCAGAAGAGCCACTCAATTCAAACAATAGAAAAATGCCTATAGGAAGGAGAAGTCCAACCCGAAACCTCTATGTTTCCAGTACCAAATCGAATTTTGTTTTTGAATGGTCCCAAAAAGGAGCTTTCCTCATAGGGGGAAATGATTCAATCAGGAATCCATATGGTCATAGGAGGGTGGAGAGCCACTACATTATGATCATGTTAGTAGATAAACATGTATGAAGGGTGAACCTGTGGCTGTAGAAATTTGAATGATATGGAGCTTTGGTATCTCTATTCCCACTTTGATTCAACCCTAGACTGTGGGTTTCTTAACATACCTTGCATTATCTTTCTACATGATTTAGACCTAGTATCCAACTCATATAAAAAACAGAAAATCAAATGTTATCTTCCAACAAATACATAATCCATACAGAACTGTTAAATGTTTTTTAATTATCTCAGTTGAATGATCCTCAACACATTTTGGGAAATGTTTTGGTTGTCATTGCTTAGTACCTGAGTTAAAGAATGGTCTTTTCTAATTTCATCATAATACATGCCACCTCAAAATTGGTTATGCAATGGTGTACTAATTCAAAAACTTTCTAAAATATTTATCTTGCAACATATTTTAGCTAACAGGATAATCCCAAAAGTTCAGATTACCAATGCCATCCTCAGCAGCACTCTGTGTACAGCCAACAGCATCCCACCAATCTACTCCAACCAAAAGACTCCACCAAAACCTGCTCCGACAAAATAAAGACTAAATACCAGATATTCAATTTCTTCCTATAGATGTGACAGATTTTATAGAGTACCTCTCAGCAATCGCACGCTCCCAGGTTGCTGAGTTTGTTTTCACTTGGTTACTTGGAACAGCTGAAGGAAGAACGCGAATGATCTTCAATATGGTACGATCCTTGCTTGTGTCATGCCAGACAGAAGCTGAACAGCAGCTTGTAGATGAGAATGCAGGAGTAGCAATTGCAGAGCCAACATTAATCTGGTAATTATCCACAGGTGCAAAGGTTGGACCAGAGAAAATGTGTACCCCACCCCGAAGAAATGCAATAGCAATTTCACCCCCATGAGCTGAATAAACTATTCGACCAAGCGTCCTAACATCACTTGGAAGATCAAAGGGATCAAAAGTGACTTTTTTTGCTTTCTCACTAGAACAATCAGATGTCTTTTGCACATCAGAGGTCGGTCCTGCTGCACTTGCCTGATGACTTCTAAAATCATTCGTTGGTGGTATGCTTCTATCAACCTTGGATTGCCAAACTGTTTGCATGGGTGCCTGCCCACCAAAACTGGAAGTTGGATTTCCAAATATTTGATGAAGAACAACAGGCTTAAGAGATGACTCCCACCGTTGCACTCTCCATCCTGTGATTGAAGGACCCTCATCTGGATCATGGGGTGACATGTACTGCCCTGAACAGGTAAAATTGTAGTTATGAAACCTTCAATCTGCGGAAGTGGAATGGATCCTTAACTCCAGAATAAGGTTGAAATGCAATGGTACTATTGATCAGATGCACACTGGATATTCCATTTCTAAATAATATATTCACACCTCACTATATCAGTACACTTGAATGAAGAACCGATAATTTTATTCACAAGAAAACTAGCATAAGGCAATGATATATCATATATGTGTATACATAAACATGGCAAGTTAAGAATACAGAATAATATAAATTCAAGAAAAATTTGCATGTGCACTCTCCGTACACTATGGGCACCACCTTGAAGCATACATGATTGCGAGAATAACAAAGGATGCGTGGAAATGACTGTGATATTGGATGCACACAGACCAATAATCATCAATAGAGAAAAAAAAAACTATTTCGCAAAATAGTAATTACTCAATCCATCCCAAAATGTGTCCTACTCTCCTAGAACAGATGTTTATAGATAACAAACGTGAGTAGTGGGGACATGGGAGCACAGGGGTGAACAATGGAAAATCAAGCACTAGCCATTTAGGGAAGGCTACTCCCATCAACAATATGCAAGAAAGAAAACAAAGAAGAATGACTCAAAATAGCCAGCATCAGCTACACAGATGGCATAAATAGAGGTACCTTCAACAATCACAACAGCAATCACAGAACCACCACTAGTTGGATCAAATGCAACAGCAGTAACTCCAGAGCCCCACGTAGTGGTTGCTGCGGATTGATCAGCAGCTTCAGGACTCACATATGCAGAAAAGTTTGACACTGGAGAACAATGAAGTGAAACAGAATCTCTGAGATCTTGATCTGTGTGTTTTCTCCCTTGCTTTGCTTCAGACAAATACTCTTGCCAGCTAAATAAATAAGCAGCCAAAGGGGCAAAGCCAGCCCAACTGGGAGGATTAACTGAAGGTGGAACACCATTGCTTGTACTTGTCTTTGGAGTTGCTTGAAACCCATTTCCAGGACCAGGAGTAACCTCCCAAACAACAACAGTAGATGGATTAACAATTGGGACACCAGCCACATGCATGGCACCCTTGTCTGTAATGATAGCATCCGCTGCCATGATTCCACTAGGCCCAGCACCCAAGAGTCCTTTACTTGTGCAAAACCACTTTGGTGCCACAGTGCTCTTAGACCAATGTAGCTGAACAGAGCCTGATGAAAAAACGGAGCATACACAGAGAAAGTTGGGCCACCTAGCTGGAGAGAGAAAAAGAGAGCAGCAGCAGAATCACAGTGTCAGATATAAAGCCAAGTATTAATGAATAAGAAGTAGACTGGACCGAAGTTAGCATCAATCATTAAAATATTATTTCTCAAGTAGGCAAACACAAATTTCTCGGTTCTTCACTAAATATTGGATTGAAATATGAGGTTTTCCCATTATATGTATCTACTATACTAAAAGTCTTTCTTGTTAGTCAGCTTCAGCTTTTCCTTTATCTCTAGCTTTATTTTTCTCTCATCATCAATGTGGGAATTTTAATCCTTAACACTCCCATATCAAGGAAAAATGGCAAAGAAAAACAAACCTGAAGCTTGAGATTGCTGTGAAAGGAACTTTTCCTCAAAAGTTGACTTTGAATTTGTGGCAGCACTTGATTTTGAGGAAAGCCACCTATACTGGTTTTTTAAAAACAAGTGAAGCAAAAATGGAATGCTAAGAATACCAATATCACATACATAAAAGAATAACAAAAGAAAGATCGGTAAAGAATAGACATATACAAGTCCATCAGAATATGCTCTCATTTTGTAAAACAGACTACCAGAGATCAAAGTAAAAGTGTAATACTGGTTCAAACCAAACATCGAGACTGAACAGCTACTTTTAAGCATCTTAATTCTCAAATTTAGATGCATTAGCGGGGAGGAAACACCCTCAGTTAATTGGTGAATCCTCATCATTTTCTACACTATGATCTCAGGGAAGCTAACAAGACTACCATAGCACAATTAAAAGCAGAAATTTTGCATTCTTATATGCACGTCAGATATAACATAAAATTTTCACATTTGCAAGACAAAAGTAATTGTATACCGGAGACACCCCTGATAGCCACTTTGTGACTACTGCAATATCCTGCCGCCATTCATGCTCCCGTTGCCAGCTGCTAGCATCACGCACGCGATTAGCTGGCTCCTGAAAAAACAAACCCAGCCCAGATAGAATCCCTCACAGTGTATAAGAGAAAGCTATCTAGTAACACGAAAAAATCTAATTGGCCAGCCAACAAAATTTAACTTGATGAGCACAAAGGAAATTCTTTCTTTCAATACCCTTTCCATATTAGTTTTAGTAGTTCAATTAGTTGCTGAAAAGTAAGAGCTTGCAAGGGAGCAAAAGGGAATCTACTTTAGAGTTTGGAGAAACCAGTCCAGCAGCTTACTTGTGAAGGCTGAGTCCAGATGGTTACCCTCCCATGAAAATTAGCTATTAGTAAAGCACGTGGACAAGACGTTGGGGACCATTCGATAAACTGAACTGAATCGCGAGGAGAATCTGCACAAGGAACCAATGCAATCTGATGCAGTTAACAAAATTAAGATAAAGCATTTAAAACTGATAATATTGTATCATCCGAAGTTTACCGGTGGAATGAAGATACATAACAGCATATATTAAACACATACGAAAGCCAACAGAAAAATAAATAGTTGTGTGACAATTAAGTTAAGAAAAAACTATAGAAAATGCATGCAGATATACAATCAATCAATCATTTCTAGTACCTATAGACTAGTGTATCAAAACCTTTCTCTTATTAATGCACCGTAAACAAATATTCACCTCCTGGCATGAATTGAAAAATAAGTATTGTAAAATTATGATGTAGACTTAAAATTTTAACTATAATAACAATAAGCAAATAAATGGTTATTGTCATTCTGCAGAGAAACTGTTTTTAGGTGCAATTGGAACATAGGATTAAATCCAGAAAATTAACTATTTTTTATTTCACTTGGATACACAATTGTGGTGAGATGCATGAAATTACCTGCAATTACATTGAAAACTGCACACTCAGTAGGCCGCTCAGGAATCACAATATGTATGGGGATCCAAAAGGGAGGATTGGCATTAGAACTACAAAGGCAAAGAAATTATAAATAACCACTGTAATCACATAGTATCTAAGAGAAACAATCCAGAGCTATTTACTCTTATGGTCACACAAATAAATAGCTATTTACTCTTATGGTCACACAATATGTAAGATATTTACTCTTTAACAAAGTAACTATTGTATTTTGGCTCCATTCGAAAAGCTAAATACAGGTTTTTATGGTCATACAAATAAATAGCTATGCATGGAATAACTCGTATGTAACATACCGTCAAGGAAACAATTCATTGGCAGCTCTTAATCATACTATTGTTTGATGGGAAATTCCATTCCTCTTACACAGGCCTACATGCTGAAATCAAGTAAATGAACAGTATAGGCTAACCTTGGAATTCTGGCACACGTTTCTGAAGCACAAGCTATGGCATTTAGCTTCCCACACCAAGCAACGGCACTAAAGAAACAACGAATAGCCAAATTAGAATGGGAATAAAGTTCCAGAAAAAAAAAAAGGAACCAAGTTAACACCAAAATCAGTACTTCAAAAAAAGTGCATTTCAAATGAATTTTAGGCTTAAGATGTACGAGCACCCAATAAGAATATTTTAATATCAAAGCACAGTTCCAGTTCATCAAGCATATGTATGTGCTTTATGGAAAGCACAAAGCTCATGCTTCATACACGGTTTTGTAATTTTGCACCAATAAGGATCATTCCTTTGATGATTGTACTTTGTTGAAGTCATCAGCTAGTCGTTGGTCCACCAAACAGCAAAATCCTTCGGAAACATCTTCCAGGAAGTTATTTCTCCCAAATTAAACTAAGACTAAGTAGAATCGTTTTTATAACTATTCATAAGTAGCTCAAATGCTAGATTCAGTATCAAGTTATGGAGCCGAAATAAAAGGCATTGCTTCTCCAATCCAGATGCACCACATTATAATAAGAGATGTTGATCTCAATTCTCATCAAATTATAGATATACTTTGCACTATCAAATTCCAAAATGCAAGCAAAATTTCCAACAGAAATGTCAGACTGAGCAACAAACAGACTATTGGAATATACTCCAAGTTGAACAATTAGCTGTAAAGTATAATTCCATGAAAACATCAATTTAATCCTAATTAGTAATTAGGATGCTTCATGTATTCAAATTCCAAAACAATGCTGAATAGCAAGAACTATTTCCAATAACCTAGAAATGCTAGATTGATCAACAAACAAACAATCGACATGATCTATAAACTAAATTGAGCACGCGTACGGGCAAATCAGAACCTGAAATTGCGACACAACTCGGGGACGCTCATTTTGTGCTTCAAATTGGACCTCGGCTGCTTAAGCCGAATGCAGAAGACAGTGGCCGGGCCAACCGAGTCCTCCTCCATTGGATCGTCGGGCTTATCCGGCGGCAATGCCAGTGCAGATTCCTCCTCCGCCGTCGTCTCCGACTTGTCCGAACCGTTGGGAGCTTCAAGAGGCTGAGCAGGAGAAGCAGCAGCAGCAACGACGGGATCGTCCTCCTCGGGGTCTTTGGGAGGAGCAGAGACTTGATTCATCGCAAAGGACGAGAAAAAGCCCTAGAATCAAATATAAAGCGAGGGGCGGAGAGAGAGAGAAATCAAAGTGGTGAGAAAGTCGCGATTGAGGGCGACAGGAATCACTGTAGAGAGAGAGATTTTTAGTGGGGCTCGCGTGGGAGTGAGAGAGCAGCTGCTGCTGACGACTTGTTGCTCCCTCTCAGTGGCTCGCTTTGTTTCCCAAATTTTCAATGGTTTTTTCTGTTTTGGTTTCTCGAGTGCGTGTTGTGGGTGTGGACTGTGGAGGCATCTTCAGTCTTCACGGTCTCGGATGTTTGAGGGCAATATTGTAAAATACTCCCAATAATAAATTGTTAATGGCATGCATTAGTCTCTTCTATTTTATGCTATAGGACTCTTTTTTGTCCCAGCCTGTTGGGGCACCTTTTAAAAAAAATCTAAATTAAATTCCATCTGATGATTATGTGTGGTTTGTTTTCACAGTCAATTGTATTTAATGGTAAATAAATAAATTACAATCCCGTAAGTTAGTCGTGTAGTCAAGAGAGTTGGTTCTTTTTTGGCCACCAAAATTTTGGTGGGGCAATAAATACGTTTGTTTGGGTTTGATTTATATGTGTATGTATTGTGTTATTATGTCAGATATGCTTGTTAAGCAATAAGCAACTTATTCTCATACAATATTAAATGTATAAATTGTTATTCTTACACAATCGAAATAATATAATGTTATTGCATTATACGCTCAATAGTTAAAACGCATGTCTTTGCTATTGATATATAATATATGTGATCTTTGCCTCAAAAATAAATAAATAAATTAGAGTTAACCTTTAGATTTTAATTGTTAAACTAACCAAAAAACTTATATAAATTAGTTTTTTCGTCAAAACGTTAA
>JAYMSW010000256.1:0-26110 GCA_036897725.1 Erodium texanum
TTTTAAATCATCGTCATATCCAAATTTCCTTAAGACAGTCCAAGTTGTCTCGAGACGGCCCTTTTCTATAAAAAGAGCATTGAGAAAAAGGAACCCAGTTGGGGTAAGACCTTGGTCGTTGACTCCTTGTGGTAGTTTCTCTTGCACAACTCTTTTAACACCCACTACTTCTGCAGGCTGCAATGGAGCATTGAAACATTTAACCTGTTTACCAATACCACAGAACATTAGGCTGAAGGCAAGCAGTGACAAGTAAATACCCATAAATTAGAGAGATAGGTTTAAAAAAACCTGAAATTCATTCAGCTCTTCGTCACTAAGAACACCATCCATGTCATTATCACAAAGTATGAATATTCTTTTCAATGCCCTCACACATCGTGGTTTTAAAGCTTGTGCTTCTTGATCAAACAGTGGAGCTGTTGGATGAAGTACTGCTTTTTGTGCAAAGTAGAAAACCTCAGGGACCTGAAATTAGACACATATAATTTTCAAGCTTCAATCATGTACACAAGCAATAAGAAACTGAAATGGAAACTTCAAATAACGAAGTGAACTCATGACTAAAACACCACTCGTTGAAAACAAAGTCCAAAATAGACAGAAGAACGGGTACCATCTCATGTTATGTTGACATGCATCTGACCTTAGTGTCGTTGCAAATGGTCAGTGCTTGAGTTGGGCTTGTTTGCTGATTTTAGGTTTACTGTGCTTTGCTAGGTTGGACTTTCTTTTACCTCTCGATCATGTATCTATTTTGTGTACTCTGCTACTGAAGCTAAGTTTCAATTGGCTCTGTGTTTGAATTTGAAGAATGACCCCTAAGGTTTTGTTAGTGTCTCAGAGCAGTATCGCAATGCCCATAAGCCAAATTGGAAGGGGCAAAGTGTAATTAACCCAAAATGGAGATATATATTCAATAGAATGGTATGGTTATGCATGGTGCTCATGCCATCTAAGCCCAATGTTCATAAGGGGGTTGATAGTATGAAAACTTTAGAGTTGAGGACACCCAACTAACTGAAAAGAAGAAAACACTACAGTAGGCCGGCAGAAACACAAGTATATTGAAATTACCTGAATTAGAGTAGCTGCAGAACACTCTATACATGTCTCAATCTCCCTGTACTGTTGCATGACGGGCGACATGACCTGCTCCAGGCTAACTGGATGCTGACCATCTCGCAAATCTAGCTTGCACCCAACTACAATAATTGGAACCTTCACCTGCAGAAAGAAAAGGAATGTGCTATAGGCAGTAGACGAAAGACTACATGAAAGAAAGGTATTGGTAGCAAGTGGGCTCCCAAACCTCTAATTGTCGAAGTTCTTGGAGCCAGAAAGTATTCAAGCGAGTAAGTGTCATCGGTTGATCACATGCATATGTTAACACCACCACATCAGCTCGCTTCAATTCCTCAAAGAGCTTACCTCTATTCTCCGAACTAAATAAGAACATTTCCATAGATCAATCAACAGAATACAGAAATTGAAGTAAGAAAATAACCCAAGCATTTCATATTTAGCTTCCAAGTCCAATCTCTCCATTTCAATTTTATAAAGCTAAAAATGAATTAAACTGAAAAAATATTCATCGATATCGAATCATCATCGCCAAACACAAAATCAAAATATATTCAGAAATTCAGCACAAATTAAATATCCGTAAATCAAAGCTGAGCTGAAACAGTCAACACAAAAACTCTATTCCGATCAAGTCCAAAACGCAATACACAGAATCTAATTCTCAAGCAATAACGATCAAAAACAAACAATCAGTAAATATATTCACAAATTCAGCATAAATTACATGTTCGTAAATCAAAGCTGAGCTGAGAAAATCAATACAAAAACTCTACTCCGATCAAATCCAAAACGCAATACAAGAATCTAATTCTCAAGCAATGACGATCAAAAACAAACAACCAGACGATAACAATCTCCGTACAAAAGCATGTTCGGACGTACGAAACTACCTCGAAGAAGTATCAATAATGGTGACGGGAACGAGATCGGGGTAGAAACCGGCGGGGAGGCGAGTAGGGGGGAGCACCGGCGGGACGCTCTCCGGGAATGATTCGGATGCGGCGGCGAGTATCAAGCTTGATTTTCCGGAGCCTCGGTCGCCGACTACGACGACTCGGACTCTGCTCCGGACGACGGGGCTGGTCTTTCCGGCAACACTTCCCGCCATTTCCGCTGGTTCGTTACCGAGAGAGGATGTACGGACTCAGCTCAGCTGGGAATGGACCGAGGCAGAGAGAGTGTGTGGGAGGAGCACGCATTGCGTGGAATAGAATGTGCGGGGTCCAGCAATTGTTTACGCGCGTTCTCAATTCTTCATACTCGCGCCCTCTGCTTGACATCTGTTCGCGGGTTTTTTTTTGTTACTGAAAAGTCCTCGCTAATTAAGTAGCTTTTGATATTCTTTCAAAAAAAACAAAAAGTAGCTTTTGATATTTATTTATTTTAGAAAATTACAAAAAAAGTGTCTTTTAAGTTTTTTTTAAAATAAAAAAAATAAATATCGCATATATTATATATCAATCATAAATATATACATATCAATCATTAAGCATATAAGACAATAACATTACTCAAGATTTAGTGGGAATAACAATTTTGCAGTCAACTTTAAATTAACATAACTCGTGTACTGCTTAATAAGCATATCAAGCATAACAGTGTAATAATTGTGTATACGCAATAAATATATACTTAATTTGGATACAACTGACACTTTATTGTCCTCACTAAAATTCAGATTCAAGTTGTCAAGAGAGACAATAACTTTCTTAACACTAGAATAGCTCTAATGAGTGTCTTTTAAGTTTGAGAATCGAATAAATTATTGTTTTAAATTATTGTATAAAAAAGAATATCATCAATAACAACGTGACTTAGTGCTGAAAGTAAAAGTATATATATCTATATCCGTAAGTTTCAGAAGGTATAGATTGGAAGTTACTTACTCTCTTATGTTTTGCTCAAGAGTCGATTTGTTCGAGTCCGAAATTTGAGTACACTTTTTTTTGTAATTTTTTTTAAAATTTGACTTTTCTCGCATGTGATTGCCACGTGAGTCTATAAGCCCACACCAACGAGAACAGTCTATCTCAAAGCCCAATACACCCATACCTTCACTGTAAGCCCAATAAGGCGCAGTGAAGCCTATTAAGGCCCAATACAGTTTTATTCACGCTTCATGCTTTAGCCTGGACGGCGAAGCAGAGAGAGTGAGAGTTGTTGAAATGTTGCTCCGTTGTGTTTGCGCCGTTGTCGCCGCCGCTCGTCGGTTCTCGACGAAAGCTGTGGCGCGGGCGGGGGGGGAGACCGGCGGACCCGGAGCCGTATCCACCACCGAGAGAAGGCGTCGCAGAGACTCGCTGGGCCGGAGACTATTCAGCCTATCGTACGCGAAACGAAGCGCGGTTACAGCTATTCAGCTATGGAAAGAAGAAGGTAACATGGTGAGAAAGTACGAGCTCAGTTGCATAGTCAAAGAGCTCCGCAAGTTCAATCGCCACAAACAAGCGCTTGAGGTCAATTTCTGAAATTGAATTTCATATTCTGAATGTAGCTAAGTGAAGGTTTATGATGTTGATTAGCTCAACTATCCAAAATGGGTAAGATGTTTTTTTTTTCTAAGGTAAAATGGGTAAGATATAATCACAAAGAAAAGTTGAAAATTGTGTGCGTTCATGTTTATTTGTCGGATTTGATTGGACATATTGAGTAATTGGTGAGGAAGTAACTAAAATTGTAGCTATGTTTTGTTCTTCTTGTTGCTGACATTGATGATTGAGTGAGTTGATAGCTTGAAATTGAATTTGATGTTCTAAATGTAGCTACTTGTTTTAGAGAAGTGAAGGTTTATGATATTGATTTCAGAGTTGTTATGGCTTAATGATCAAAATGGGTTTTTATAATCACGAATCAAACTTGAAAATTGTGTGTGTTCATGTTAATTGGTCGGACTTGATTTGGCATATCAAATTTCTGATTAGAAAGTAACTGAAATTGTAGCTGTGTTTTGTTCTGACATTGATGATTGATTGAGTTGATAGCTTAAAATTAATTTAAAGAAGTGAAGGTTTATGATATTGATTTCAGGGTTATTATAGCTTGATGATTCAAAATGGGTAAGATATAATCATAAATCAAACTTGAAAATTGTGTGTTCATGTTTATTTGTTGGATTTGATTTGACATATCAAGTTTCTTCTGAGAAAGTAACTGAAATTGTAGCTGTGTTCCGTTCTGCCTTTAACAGCCGTTGATGATTGAGTGAGTTTATGAAGTCAGTATTGTGTTAATGGCATCTCAATACACATGTCTTTATCCGAGAAGAAGACTTTCATTTCAGAAGCATTTCTTGAATATGCCAAAGCGGTATCGAATTAGGGTTATTGGTGTAACTTGTGAGTGTATATGACTTTTATGTGTGTGTCTATATGTATATCTCAGTCGATTCTAATTGTTGTTCTACTCCTGTTCTTGAAATTCTGCATATATTCATTATAGGACTTCTTACCTGAAAGAGAACAGGTGGAAATTCTTATATTTACATTGTATCCTAGATTATAGTTGTCTTTTCATTCATTTTCCACTATTGTCGTAGACTTTGATTTGAAATATGTGATGGCATGAAAGAGATGAATTATGCTTTTTCACTTCTGTTGGCTTGTAACAAAAGCAAATCAAGTGCAACTTCTACTGAGTCACTCAACAATTTCTCCGCTCTGTAGTTGATAATTTTTTTTTACTAATAAGCACTTTTCATTGTGCTTTTAGTTTACAATTTTGAGTTGATTATTACTTTGTTAGTGCAGATATGCGAATGGATGGCACAACAATCAGACATTAAGCTATTACAAGGTGACTATGCTATCCAGTTAGATTTAATAGCAAAACTTCGCGGCTTAGCCAGTGCTGAGAAGTTTTTCGAAGATCTTCCCGATGAAATGAAAGGCAATGCTACATCTACGGCCCTTCTCCATTGCTATGTCCAGAACAAGGAGACCTCAAAAGCCGAAGCTCTTTTTGAGAAAATGTCAAGTAGTGGTTTCTTGAAGTGCCCTCTTCCTTATAATCGCATGATTTCTCTCTACATCTCTACCAAACAACTATGGAAGCTTCCAAAACTGGTTCAGGAATTAAAGAAGAACACTGTGCCAAATGTTGTAACATACAACATGTTTTTATCTGTGTGTGCCTCAAGAGATGATGTTGAGGGTGCAGAAGATATCTTCAGGGAGCTGAAGAAATCAGAAATAAAACCCGATTGGATGACTTATAGTGCATTAACTAACCTCTACATAAGAAGCTCGCTTCGCAAAAAAGCTGCTTTGACTTTGAAGGAGATGGAGAAAATGGTTACTCGAAGGGATCGAACCGCTTTCTCCTCTCTAATTACTTTTTATGCAAGCATGGAAGATAAAGAGCAAGTTCAGAGGATATGGAAGAAGATGAAAGAATGGTTTCACAAAATGACCAGTGTTGAATATATTTGGATCATATCTTCGCTTGTGAAGTTGGATGAATTTGAAGAAGCCGAGAACCTCTATGCTGAGTGGGAATCGATTGCCAAGACTGACGATTCCAGAGTATCGAATATTCTCCTTGGAGCTTACATCAATAAAAATGATATCGAAAAGGCTGAGAAGTTCTGTACCCGAATGGTAGAGAAAGGGATAACCCCAAATTACAGTACTTGGGAGCTTCTTACTTTGGCTTATCTGAAAGATATGCAGATAGGGAAAGCATTGGATTGTTTTACGAAAGCAGTTTGTAGTGTTAGGAAATGGGTTTTTGATAACGAGTTGGTTAATCAAATATTCAAGAAGCTTGAAGAGGCTGGTGATGTTGAAGGGGCTGAGCGATTGTTGGGTATCCTCCGTGAAGCAGGGTGTCTGAGTACTGAGATATACAAAATGCTTCTGAAAACTTACGCCAGAGCTGGTAAAACTCGGTTTGATGTTGCAGAGGAGATGGAAGATGATAATGTTGAGGTTGATGAAGAGACGCTCGAGCTCATGAGAGGAACTAGCAAAATGTCTGTAAGTGATGTTTCAAACACTTGTTCTTGACTATAATGGAGTAGTAGAAGAATTCATTTCAAATATTTTTGAATTCCTTGTTCTTCTTTTGTTGAGATGGTTATGTGATTATTGAGAAAGATGAGAATGCCAGAGAGGTTAAGATAGGAGTGGGAATTGAACTCTAGCATGGAGACAGGTTATCTGATTCAGGTGTCTATGGGCTGAAAATGAAATCTAAAGTTCAGTTTGGGCCTCAAGTTATGGGCTCATAAATGGGCCTCGAGTTTGGGCTCATAAATGGGCTTAAAGCCCACAAGTAGATATTGCTACAATTTTACAAATTGAACTCTAGCATGCAAACATGGTATCTGATTCAGGTGTCTATGGGCTGAAAATTAAATGTAAAGTTCAGTGTGGGCCTCAAGTTATAGGCTCAGAAATGGGCCTAAAGGCCACAAATAGATATTGCTACAATTTTACAAATTGAACTCCAGCATGCGATGCAAACATGTTATCTGATTCAGGTGTCTATGGGCTGAAAATGAAATCCACAGTTCATTTTGGGCCTCAAGATATGGGCTGAAAATGGGCCTAAAGCCCACAAATAGGTATTGCTTTAATTTTACAAATCAAATCAAGTCATTATTAAAGTGGTTATATTATATGTAAATATAAATTTAGTAATCATGTGTCTGCCATAATTACTTAGATATCATATATTTTAGAGACTTAGAAGTCAATGTGTGTTCATGTTAGGCAAACAAAAAAATTTGATAATGTCTCTCCAAATAGATGTAAGGTAAAGAAGCTGAACTGACTTGGTTTTGGACATTAGGACTCCATTTTCACCACCATCAATTCAAGACTGGCCATTTTTATCATTTTCGGTTCTTACCACAAGTATAAATTATGAGATTGTATACATAGATCTATATATAAATACAAGTAAAAATAGAATCAGATTTTAATACTATATTAAATCTCAATTCAACTCAAGGTTTTGATACTATCATCGAATTTCATATTTTAATCACAACTACATTTTCATAAACATTTTATATTTTTATTGTTGTTAAATGTATAGAAATCTGTTATTAGTGGAGTTCATGAACTAATTAAAGAGCGATGCTTTTTTTTTTTTTTTTAAAAGAGCGATGAGTTAACAGGTGGGCCCCACATCAGGTGAAAGAGATCAGCGGAAATGTAGGGATTTGAAAGAGTGGGGTTAGTCCGTACGGTCCGTGGCACGGAATCGTCAGAGGTTGTAAGAAAAAAGTGATAATTATAAGGTAGTGGAAGGCACACTGTCCTAATGGAGCGCTCTCAAAAATGATTTGCATCAAAATTCGTTGACTACTATCACTTACGAAGGTTGAATCTGAAAATTTAAGCTTCAAGTATGAACTTTTATCAAGTTTAATTCTTGCAACGGGTTAAACTCAGTATATCATTTTGATGGATGTTCAGAACTTCATCGAGCGTGTTGTTAAATTTATTTGAAACGTAAATAAAATTTAAATCGAAGAAGAATATATTATGTGATTTTATTTTTGTATGAAGCAAGCATTTCAATATATATAACGTATGTCGTGAATAATATGTAACAATGGTTGAATCATTGTTCGAATATAGTAAATCAAATCAATTGTTCATCTCACATCTTCTAAACAATTTATTTAACTTACATCGGTTCATATTTATAAATAATTTAGATATAAAATTAGATCATTCGATAAAAAAAATCCGTCATTAAAACCAGAGCTCAAAGGATTTCAACACAACCATGCATGCAAAAAAAAAGAAGAAAATATCAAAATGGTGGGTGTTGAGTCATGATCATAGATTCATAACTTGACATCATGAGATGGGTTCTTCCATATATTTCCTACCGTTGCTTCATTTTTCTTGTTTGAATGATACCGATAATTACTTAGAATGAAAAGACTTTTGTGTCCTTGTGCCAGACCAGTGGCACTTCCACAACCTCTGAGTGGTGCAGCCCACAACTCACTCGGGACATAGATATGACCCGTACTCACCATAACTATTTAAAGTATAGTATTCATTTTGAACCGGTCGACGTGTTAAAAATCGATCCACGTAATTGAAATATTCGTACTACGAGAATCTAGGGGTGTTTATGGACGGATAAATTGCCCATAGAACTAGATTTTCACCCGCCTATGCGGATGCAGATTACTATTTCTCGGATCCGCGAACCGCCCGCGAAAGAATAACATTCGACGGATTTGATCCGCACGGATTCGGGTTCGACCCTCATAATCCGTATTGTGTATGATTTCATATAAATCCACCATCGTATTGTCGGTGAAAATATGAAGGCAACAATATATAGTCATACTCATGACATTTGGATACATTTCATTATATTAATCTCTGCATATGCTATTTTATGGTCACATATGACTATGTTTAAAGCAATTTGGTCAAAACTTATAAAAATGAGGAGAGTATTTAAAATTTACGGGCGTATCAGGTCATTCGCGGATTGTGTCTTCAGATCCGTAATCCACACACAAGTTTACGGATTTAAATTTTTTTGACCTGCAATCCAACCCGCTATTCACATTCTGTATCCATATGAGTAATGGATTGGACGGATTTACAGACGGATCGAATCCGCGAATGGTTTTGAACACCCCTACGAGAATCCGAACATTTCTTTATCTATAGATCGGAAGTAAAACCACTGTTACACTACCGAAAAAGCTTGACATGAGATTGTGCCAATTGTGCGACAACATATTATACGATACATATGAGCCATAGTTTTGAGGTTGTTGAGAAAAGACCGTACCCCACATCGATACATGGGTCTTGCTTTGGACCAAGCCTGCTCGGAGCTCCACTAGATAGTGTCACTAAGCTAACAATCTTGTATGAAAATGATACAAACATTTGAAATATATTTTGAATCTTGTAGTATTGGAAGTTCGATCCGATATTATTATTCGGTTTTAAATATAATTTATATGATATCAGAGTCAGGTTGATTTGAGCGTGTGTTCGCCTCGGCCTTCTGTTAATTCTGACGGTCCTATACACAGAAGTATAGTCTTACTATAACCCACGTGCAGAAAGGAAAACAAGACCCACATGAGCGAGGAAGTGTAAGGCCCCACCGACCAGATATAAGTGCCCCATTCCAAACAAAATTTACATAATCAGACATTTCTTCTGCTTGTAAACATCATAGATCCGTATGTTCTTGGGTTTCGAGCACTTGAGGCTTCAACTAGCTAGTATCACAAACGTCATAATTCTGAATTTGAACAACACGAACGGTTAAAGATATGTTTTGAATCTGATTAAGATTTTATTGCTTTTTATTACACCATGACGAATACATATCGCCGATGAACCATGTAAATCTGTGTGTCATGTGTTCTTGTTTTTGAGCACTCGAACCCCGCTACTTAGTGTCACTAACGTAAGAATGCTATATTCAACCATGCGCAAGGTTGAAGATATGTTTTGAATCTAGTAAGGTTTCACTATTTTCCATTAAGTCGTAACGAATATATAGTAACAATTAATCACGTAGATCTGTGTGTTCTATTTATCGTACTCAAGTCTATCATTCACGTGTCCATTACAATATGAACAAATGTGAAACCATTTGTATTTTCATGTTCCCACTTCTTTAGCCCATCACTAGTACTTACTTATATATTTATATCTACACCTATAAATATATAGATGCTCATAAGATCATAACATATCAGAGCAAGTACTTAACCAAAATGGCATCAACTGTGATCTCCATGCCACATGAAGATCACGTTGTTGTTGTTTCAGCTAACGTTGCTCCGACGAAGAAGGAGAGATTAGGGTTTTCTCACGACACGAGAAGGATCGTTCATAGTGTTAAGGTTGGTGTCGCTCTGGTGCTGGTATCGCTTTTGTATCTTCTCGACCCTTTGTATTGGCAGTTTGGGGGCCATGGCATGTGGGCTATTATGACCGTTGTTGTCATCTTCGAGTTCTTCGCAGGTTTTGTGTCTTGATTTGTTGAGTTCGTATCGTCTTATGATGTTTCATTTGACCATGTCTGTGTGTGTGTCCTAAAGTTTTTTTGTGTTTTGTGTGTTTATAAGGTGCTGTTTTGAGTAAGGGCTTGAATCGGGCCATTGGGACTGTGTTGGGAGGTGGATTGGGCTGCCTGGCTGCAGCTTTTGCGCAAGATGTTGGAGGAACCGGCCGGGCCGTTTTTATAGGCTTCTCCGTGTTTATTTTCGGTATGATTACGTGCTCACGTATATACGATATATTATTATTATTATTATTATTATTATTGAAATCACGTTTGAACGATACTGATCATAGTGATCATTGTCTTCAAGTATTCACTTTTCTCGAGTTTTTAAGAGGATCATCGGTTTTAACAAGATAGGGTCTTGTTTTTTCTTTGGCTTTTGCACAACAGCTTCTTTACTATTTCACGTACAAAGTTTTGTGTAACACTAATCATTTCGATCTGGTTTAAACATTATGATCAGCTTGAGAGTATTACAGAGACATAATTACCACTCGGTTAGGGTATTCGGATTTTCACCTATCAAGTTAAACATTTAGGTGTACCAGATTTAAACATGATGAGGTTTGGTTTTTTCTTTGGCCTGCACAACAACTTATTTATTATTTAACGTACAAAGTTCTGTGTAACATCAATCCATTCGGTTTGTTTTGTACATTATGATCAGTGTGAGAGTATCACAAAAATACGACCCAAATCACCACTTGATTAGGTCTTCAAACTTCCTCTTATCGGGTTAAAGATTGAAATTGATCGGTTTTAACATGGTATCAAATGAAATGAGACAGTTGTTATTTCGTCTATAAACTTCGCGTTACATTTCTCCTATGAACCCGATCTTATGCCTGAAGTGTTGTTAGAGTCTCGCGTCTAAAAGTTTCATTTCCAACTATACTTGTGTTGTGTACCATGATATCTTTGTCCGAAACTAAATGTGACTACGAACAACATTTCAGGTGCTTGTGCGACGTATACGAGATTGATCCCGAACATCAAGAAAACCTACGACTACGGAGCAATGATCTTCATACTCACCTTCAACCTCGTCGTCGTGTCGGGTCTGCGAGCCGAGACAGTTATGGAGTTGGCGCAGGAACGTCTCTCGACCATAGGAATGGGTTTCGTGGTCACCATTTCCATAAGCTTGCTCGTGTTCCCCATTTGGGCCAGCGATGAGCTCCATGACTCCACAGCCTCTAAATTCAAAGAACTTGCCAAAACTATCGAAGGTAGAAACCTAAGAACTAATCTAGATCGTTGGATTAGTATGATCTAAAGACTTAGATTAAAAAAAATCATTATTGAACATAGTTGTATTAGATCATATTGATCTATGGTCCAGATTCATTCTCTATTCTCATCTTAAGAAGATTTCTCTATATACACGATCGATTTATTGATATATGGACTTTTTGTTGACTCAAGATTGTAACATGTTTGTTTCGACTTGTTTAAGGTTGTTTGGAGGACTACTTTAGATTTGTTAGTGAAAAGGAGAATCAACCCAGTACTAGTTTGAATGGATGCAAGTCTGTCTTGCACTCCAAAGCCAAAGACGAATCGTTGGTATGTATGTTACAGAAATAAATACTCTTGTAAAGACCAATGTAACGACAATTAATTAGAAAAAAGACGGAAAAAACATTTCCTCGATTATGGAAAGTGAGATTTGTATCGTGGATCACTTAGTATTGTGCGTACTAGAACCACTATAGTATTGTACGTATTAGGACAACTTAGTACATACAATATTGTTTATACGATAAAACACGTTACTAAAACTTTTTTTTTTCTCATAAATTTGGTTTCGATGTTTCTACTCTTTAGGCAAATTTTGCGAGATGGGAACCATGGCATGGAAGATTCGGACTGTCACATCCTTGGAAGCAATACCTAAAAATCGGAGAAAATCTTCGAGATCTTGCTGCAACAATTGTCTCACTCAAACTATGTCTTCAATCTTCTAAACAGGTGTGAACCTTAAGACACAAAGCATAAGTTTCTCAAACCTTAAAATCTCAGAAACTGATTATGCTACATGTTTTGCAGCCATCACCAACTCTGAGGCAGGCTATCAAAGAACCGTGCGAAGATGTTGGGTCAACACTTGCCTGGTCAATGAGAGAGCTTGGGGAGAGCATCAACAACATGAGGAAAACTCAACTAGTTGACTCAAAACTTGAGTCAGAGTTGAGTCAAGTCATGGATCGATCTGAGCATATGAAGAACGGTGAAGAACTTGCAATGGGAAGCTTTGTGTTTTTGCTCATGGAGATTGTGGAAAAAGTGGAGGAATTGGCAAAGGAGGTTGAAGAACTAGGAGATTCTGCTGGTTTTAACACTAAGTAGATTGGATACTTAGAATTATATATATTTACACTGTAACATTTTATGGATCTAATATGTATTATATGAACTCTTTCTAACCCTATAATTATTCTATGTGAGACCACGATTTATATGTTAGTAACACAATGATTCAGTTCAGTCCTAATGACAAAGGTCTCGCCACATTACATAAATTTGAAGGGTTCTAGAAATTATGCACCAACTAGGAAAGTTAGTAACACATTAATAACATTCACTCAATCGAATTCGCTATCAAGGTAAATTGAAGAACGAATCAGGAGAAAATTCATTTGATGTGTTCATGTGATCGACCTGATGGAGTGTCAAAACACAGATGAATAGCCAAAAATTTGAGATCAGTGCAGCGTATCTAACGGCCTCGGCCACGTCCGCGCCCTCGTCCCCTGCCCCGACCACGTCCAACAGCCCTCCCTGATTAGGAAAAGCATAATAAAGATTAGTGATTGTGATATATTACTAAAAAAAGGGGGCTAGATTGCACACAACTACCTCTATGGATTGCCCACAAACACATAACATCATAGTAAATACCTAAAACTCGAAATTTTTGATGGTTTCAATCTATTTTGAACCATGGTGATACAAGTGTGGTTATGTGTATGTGGAAAATTTATTGTGTCTATGACAATTTACTATAGTGTTATGTGTTTGTGTGCAATTCATAAAGGTAGTTGTGTGCAATTTACCCATAGAAAAATATGTATATATGCCGCAACTATTAAAAAAGTGGTCAAAATAGTACAATACCTGCAGTTGGCTTCTTGGGCTTGACCCTAGGTGTCTCTTCAACTAGCAATGTCTCCAAATTCAAGCTGTCGGGAAGAATATAGTAGCGGATATTGTTACCCCTTACACTTAGATGATCCAGAGTCACCGGATTTTTTCCCTTGACTGTGAGTTTCACAGTTTTCAGGTGGGTGTTCATACTAATATCCACTCCTGCAACCATCAAACAAACCGAATGCCAATTAGTGGTAAATACAGTAATTAGGGAAGATATTGCGAAAATATAATGCATTTGATAAGTTTCATCATATTTGAATAGTTATGCATGCACGCAATGACTCTTAACCACACCAACATACAACGTTGGACATATGGCCAGCCATGAACAATATAGGAGATGTATGCTCTTCTTGAAGACACTTCATTCTAAATCAATTGGCTTCAGATCCCAATAGAGACAATCTATGTCATGGTACAGGAAAGCCCAACTACCCAATAATTACTTGTCATAACAGTTTCTTCTACAAGGATGGAGCCAATGTGCACACTTTATTGTAGTTGAAGAAAGAAGGCCATAATATTCATCAAGTAACAACACAGATCACTTAAACAGAGAAGACTTGTTGTTCAATGTTGCAGCCAGAAACGACTGACCATGTCTTCTTGTTATAATTTGGCTGTTTAGCTAGCTAACGAATAGTGGAGATAATGGGGTGTCTTGGAACGCCATTTTTTTTAATCATGTTGCACGAAGGAAAAGTACCATTTTCTCAATAAGAGTAAAGCCGAATAAGACTACAGATGGACCTAAACGTACTGTTGCTACAAGCATTGTTATAAATGAAGCAGAGCAAGATGGTGATTTTTTATTGCAAAGACAACACATGATCAAGCCAAAGATAGCAGCTTTGAAGGCAGATTAGTTTACAGTTGAAAACATATAATGGGGGAAGATGGGTTGTAAAATGTTTTTAAAAAAAATGTCAAGTATGAAGCAAGATACAAAACAAAACTGAAGGTACAATAAATATGATGACATGTTTGATTAGTAAGTCCTGAAGGTACATGAATACAGAACTTCCCAGAAACACAACCAACATACCGAAACACTCTTATGAGAATTATAGGTTGAAAATTGGAAACAAGAATCGGGTCTACAACTGTTTCTCCATCACTGCTCTTCCATATTATATAGTCAAATGAAGTTAGAAAACTACCCATGATCTTCTTATTCCAATTCTGTTTCTTGTGGGAGCCCGTCGCTTAACAAGCTCAGTGTCACAACGTAAAGTTCAATTTAACAAAATACAAAGAACCGCTAAGATGGAAGTCTCATACCAACTTTTAAGTGTGGTCATACCAGATATAGAGTATCTCCACCAAACCCAGAATACAAGAACCTAAGACATATATGGCTATTAGTGAACCCATTCATACATACATATAACCTACTAATGATCTAAGCTTCATTGTTGCAAAGTAATTAACGGCACACAAACTCAAAACACTCCTGAAAAGACAATTGAGATAAACATCACAAAGACGCAAATAAAACCCCACACTCTAAACAACATGAGTGATTTTAGGGGTTTTGTTAAACCCTAAAAGAATACCATACAAAATTTCAGAATGCAATGTTAAATAGAATGCTACCCTTACCATCTATTAATATGGTCATACCCAATATATTGTATCACCACCAAATCCACCAAACCAAAAACACAAGAACCTAAAACAGATATGGTTATTAGTGAATCCACTCATGCACATAGCCCACTGATGATCTAAGCTCCATTGATGCAAAATAAACAACGGAACACACTCAAAACACTCCTAAGTAGACAATTCAGATGCAGATCACAACGACCAAAGAAACCCCTAATCTCTAGAACATCACATATAATTTTAGGTGTTTTGCTAAACCCTAAATCGATACGGTAAATAATTTCAGGACACAATGTGTAATAGAAAGGCACCTATGATGGTGCCATGGACAACGGTTCCGTTCTTCAGCTCGATCGAGACGGTCTCGTTGTTCAGCTTCATCAAAAACCTGCAATATTCGAAACCAGATTCAACACCAACAGCAGAAGAAACAGAGAACCGACAAAGCACAGAAGAAATAGAGACTGAAGATTGGGACGAGAATTGACCTGACGAGCTTCATCTTCTACAATGGATGGGAATCGAGAAGCTAGGGCTTGAAGCTTACGCCACTGGAGGAAGCGGGAGAGCTCTAGGGCTCGAGAGGTGCGAGTGCTGATATAGATGACGATTTGAACTTCGTATACGACGTCGTTTAAGCAACCAGAACGAGTCGGTGCATGATGATACTGAATAGAGAAGGCCCAACCCAAAATCAAATATTGTTCAAATATTTGTTGTGTTAAAAATGGGCTTTTGGCCCGTGAAGATTCGAGGGTAGACGACATGATTGAATTCTGGTGAGAACAATAATATTATCATTTGAGTTATTTGTTTTGAATTATTTGCGATACATGAGGTATGTTCATTCAAAACTGACCATAGGAATTATCATTTCCTTCAAGTTTGAAGTTTGTAATATAACTACAAGCCGATAATATTACTATATTGTTTTGTACGATCAATAGTCTAATATATATATGTTCATAGTTTTTTTAAAAATAACGTATTTTCATAATTAATATGTAATATGTTGCAAAATTTTCAAAAAAAAACATGAGGCTTCATCATAAATAAAAGAATAGCTCAGTGTGATGTTTTTTCTGTACATGCAATAAAGCAAGCAAGAGGAAAGAATATACATTTAAATTTAAGGGATAACTATAAATACATACCTTCTTCGACTTTTTATTTGTAATAACTCATTTGCGATTGATCTTTTGTGCTTAAACCTCAGCCAAGATGACTTTTTTATTGCAAAAACTCCCATAAAATTCTCATTTTCCATTACAAAACACTAATTTTGTTAAATTTGTGTGTAAAATGTCATTCTCAATTCATCAGAATTTCACCTTAACCCTCCACCGCCGACCAACCGCCGCCTGCCGCCAGCTACCCATCATCGTTAGGGTTTGGCTAAGCGTTGAAATGGATATTTTGGTCATTTTTGAAAATTTTCAACCATTTTCCATCTAAATTGACGGAGAAGTGGACTTTTTGCAATTTAAGGTCATTCATGGTACGTATTTGACACAAAATGTGGATCACGGATAGTTGCTGCAAATGAAAGGTCGAAGAGAGTGTGTATTTGTACTTAACCCTAAATTTAATGTATATTCATTGTGCCACTCATTTCATAAAAAAACCACAAAAAAAAAAAAACAGAGTACTCTGCCGTTATAACTAATAATCTTTACTGATTGAATGGTACAAAATTCTAAACAGAATGGGAATGTTGCCGCCTCAACGGAAGATGAACTATACTCCTCGACGATACTCCAACTCCTTGGTATTCTCCAGCATTACCTGCCGAGCAAACCAACGTCAAATTCATAACAGACAATGATAAGATGTGCTTACAAGTTAAAACGACTCGAAAGCAATTTAAGATAATTTCTTACCTGTCGAATATGATTTGCTACTGCCTTACACCCTTCGATTGCAAGTTGCATGACATTCTCAAAGACATCCATCGACAACTTTGCATCCATCTGTATCAGAGAACAATAAATAATTTAAACATACGGCAATAACCCATAAAAACAAGAAGAAGAAAAAATAAGACCTCAATGCCAAGCTAATTAGACTAGCTACAGCATATGCATTCTAACTATTTAATATTCAACTGTTGAGGAGTAGCGTTTATATAAAAATTCAATCTGGGTCTTGAATAATTAAAAACATATTTTTGACACAAACCTGAAGTAGAGTCACTTTGTCCAACTTGGGTAGAAATCCAACGGTTACATCAGCGCCTCCAGCACTATCTTCCATGTAGTTCAAATCTGTGCATACAACAAAGAATCAACTATGATACTGTATTGAGTAAAGGTCGTTTCAGTAGTACTTTTGAAACAAAAATGTGAAATTGAAAACGAAATGAAAACCAAAGAACAGTAGAAGAAATTACCCAGAAGAGGAGTGCTATTTAGGTACCCAGCGCTGCAGGAAGTAACAAGATCGCGCATAGGGATTCCAGCATCTGCAAGGGCCAGTGTCGCGGCATTGATGCATGCAGATCGAGTTCCTGTGGAGAAAACAACCAAATAGTATGAAAGCAAGGTTCTAAAACTCAGGGAGATATCGGCAAAACTCGTCTAGTATTGAATATGTAATACAAATATTGAAGACGACAAAAATAGCAATAGTTTAGTAAAACAAGATATTTCAAAACACATTTTAATTCATGTTCTATAAAATTGAGTTGTAATTACAAAGTGAATTGGAGTTGCTATCGATACTCTTTTCGTGTTCATGCTATGCACATATCTTCGAGTAGAAATTTCCAAATGCACTTTAGAATTGAATATGAAAAATAGGTGACCTAGCTTTGAACCGATTTCCACTTACCGGGATTTTTAGAGCACACGTACAAAGAAAGTCTTAGTAGGAAAAAAAGTAGAATACTAATAATAATACATAATTCTAGCAAAAAAAACATAGAATCCTTTCTATATTCTCAGTTGTTAGTGTTTAATTTATACGATGTAGAGATAGAATGCAAAGGCAAACTTCATTTTTTGTGTTTCAAACTTACCACCGTCAGCTTGAAGAACTTGGACAAAAATATCTATCTGCATAATAATAAACACAACTTAAGAGAAAGAAGCAACAGCATATATATATATATACACTAATGTGGAAACAGTTCTTAAGATGTATTAAAAACCTGTGAATGAGGCATTAAATGTGTCATTATGCATGCTTACATTGTCTGGCGAATAACTAGCGATATCTCTTTGGAGCGCCTAAGTTTCACCATGAAAATGGAATAAGTAACCCAACTGAGACTTTATTGCCTGTGTATCTTGATCGGGTGTTAAGATATAATTTAGTCGTTGTTGTGACAAAAAAAATATATGATTTAACCTGTCACCCTTGGGCCTTCTAAGGCGATCTCCGGTACTAAAATTAGCCATGCTATACTCACAGCGTACCTACAATCGGGTAAAGCTCACAAATTGAAATAACAAAAGATTCAAACCACCATATATAGAGAGATAATTTTACCAGTGCATGGTCGGTTATATGTTGGCTCTTGTTCTGAATCTGAAACACACAATAAACTATTGAGGCTCTTCAAAATCCAAATTAATAATATAAAGGAGACCTAAAACCCAAAGGATACAATACCTCTCTAGGACCATAAACTGCAGCAATGACTTTAGTGTTACCCATTTCAAAACGAGCAGAACTATACTCCAAAAATAAATAGGGCACATTAGGCTTAATTCAATTGCATATGAACAATAATATTAATTTGGAAATGAAGAATTAAATTAGTAAATTACCCATCTGCTTTGGCTACAGCTCCAATCTTAGCTCGAATTTGCCTCATCTACAAACACAAGCAAACCAAAAATGGAAAATAAATTGCAGCCCAGAGCTAAAGACGAAAATAGATAATCAAAATAAAATTTGTTTGAGAGGAGAAGAAATGTACTTCCATGGGTCGGCGACCATCTAAACGAAGTCCTTCTGGGCTCACGTACTCCATCTATGCAAGCTCTTTTGTGGGCGTGGTGGCTGCGGTCGGCCCGGGCGGCTGCTGCTCGGAGGTCTGGTCACCGGAGGTCACGCGCAGTCCAGTTCCAGTCGCAGAGACGGAGAGAGCCAAGCCAAGCGCGAAAAAAATAGGGTTCAGTTGTAACTCTAGTAAATGTAAATAATATTTAACATTTATTAAATTAATTAAACTCTGTCCCCGTCTTCGGTCTAAAGGCAAGATTAACGGTCGGTATTAAGCCGATGTTGGGGACATAGCATCGGCACTGTCCCTGCCCAACACCGATGTCAAGGCTGGCCTTGGCTAGCATCAATGCTAAATATAGCACAAAGGCCAACGCGTAAACCAACAATAACATATTATCGTTGATCCATATTTTCCTCGTTTTCTTCTCTCCTATCTCTTCATTTCTCTACCTTTTTTTATTAATAAACAATAATAAATAAAATAATAGCACTGGTGACTAGTGAACACTGTATTATTCTTGTTTTGAGCTAACACCGGTGTTATTACTGTCACATGCTCACACACACCAACGTGGAATGCCCGAGGCTAACTCGGTGATGTGTTGTCGTTACTCTAATCTCCGTTTTATTTACCCCATGTCTTGTTCTGTCAGAAAAATCCTCGTCCCAAATCCATTCTGATTAGCTCAGGGACATCGATCTCCGTCGAATCAGAATGTTTTGTCACCGCTAGAGAAAAGAATTTTTATTGTCACGTATTTCTTATATGTCACTTAAAGTGACAATTTCTGTTAGTTTAAACATAATTTGTCTAACAATGCACATAAAAATAAGTTCACGTTCACATTACCCACCTTCCACAAATCGAATTTCACTGTACTAATTTATCATAACTTCAAAATACACGACAATTTTCAATTATTATCCCTTAAATCAAAGACATCGATAATTACAAAGCATTTTGTCATCCTATTCCATATAAGGCAGAATGTTTTGAGTTTAATTAATATTAAAATGGGTTATTTAATTTCATTAAACATCGTGTCGGAAACTGACATTTAGGTATTTAATACTGAATTAATTTATTAAGAAAACTGATAATAAAAGTGAGATTAAATTATCGTTACGACGGTTTGGTTTGAGCAATATGAGACAGTTGGTAATGCTTATTCCCCAAAATAGAGGGTATCGGAGGCGGAGATACCAAACATGCATAAAAATGGAGGAGAAGCAGTGAAAAGGCAAAAGCTTGACGCGTCTCCGAACAAGAAGCCCGAAGAAGAAGAAGAGGGTCGGCCACCCAGGGTTCCCAAGGCTCGGTGGTGGCGCCGCCGGTGGTGTCGGATTGGATCCGCGGCCGACGACCCGAGAAGAACACGGGCTTTCAATTGCAACAACAACAACAACAATCATCGATCGCCGGCGATAATGGCTGCGATGGCCTCCGTCTTCAGAATCTGCCTCTTGCTCCTCCTCTTCGCCGCCTTCGTCGCCGCCTGCATTTCCCTCCCCATCGACAAGGCAATTTAATTTCCCCCAATTTGCTTTCTGTTCGTTACTGTTTGGAGATGAACTTGGTTGTTTTGTTCGTGCAATGCTTCGATTTTGTGTTTGTTTCTGGTTTTGGGTTTCTGGGTAGGGGTCGAATGTGATTTATTTTCATGGGTATGATTTTGTTTGTCTAGCTTTTTATTGTTTGTGGATAAGCATAAATGATTGTGGATTTGTGTGCATTTTGGTGGATTTAACAAATAAACAAGTAATAATCATATATGGTTTACTTTGATATTAAATTCACCCACTAGGATCAGCTTAGTTGATCAAGACGAGCACTGCTCTTATGAGGTCGTGTTTCGAACTCTGGTGGATCATTCTATTTGAGAGACGTGAGGGAGATAAGCAGATCCTCTTAGATTAGGAATTGTCGATAACTGATAAAAAAAATTGGTATTAATTTCATGGCTAGTGATGCATTATCATGATCTTGTGTCATGAACACATGTTCCTTTTTGCAGATGTTGAAGGTTTTTTTGGTATGGATAAAGGAGGATCTTGGAGCTTGGGGTCCACTTGTGTTGTGAGTTCTTTCTTCTTCTCCTTCTTAGAGAAGTTCTCATTCCATGTGATCAGTTAGCTGCAAAAGGTTAACAATGTCAGTGCATGCAACATCATTGATTTTCATAGTTTCTTGTGGTCATTCCAATTTGACTCCGTTCTCAAAATTCTCCTTGAATGTATTGAAATAAGAAGATTATATGACGAGGTCGAGTAGTTATGGGATACTATAAAATCTTAAAGTCACGTGACGACAAAAAATAGAAAATTGTGATGGGTTGCGTCTATTTTGTATGATGGTGACACGTGGAAATTCATAGGGTAGTCATGTGTGTGTAGAAGGTTTATTATGGGGTTAGGTGTTTATGGAAACTTACTATGATGTTATGTGTTTGTGGGAAATTAATAAAGGTAGTTATGTGCAATTTACCCAATATCTTTCCTCATGTTCAACTCTTAGCTCTACACATTTATTTTGCCTCTTCCATGTGCAGAGTTTTAGCGTACATTCCTCTTACTATCCTGGCAGTTCCCGCTTCTATTCTCACAGTATGCTTCAATCTCTTATTACTCATGCCATGAAGCCACACTTACAAAAAACAAAAATTGTTTAATTATGCTACAAAATCTTTCTCGTGTCGCAGCTTGGAGCCGGTTATCTGTTTGGGTTACCGATCGGAGTTCTTGCTGACTCTGTTGGCGCCACATTAGGTGCAACAGCTGCATTCATTGTTGGCAGAACAGTGAGTCCCTTAAGCTTGCAGACTCACGTGAATGTTTATTATTTTACTATTTATTATCATTCTACATTTATCGGATTTATACACACTTAAGTTTCTAGCTATTGTACAGATTGGAAGATCGTACATGATGTCCAAGCTAAACCATTATCCTAACTTCCAAGCAGTTGCTGTTGCAATCCATGGATCCGGCTTTAAGGTATAATAAACCACTTATTTTCCTTTGGAAGATAGACAAGATAAATGTATTGCCTAATATAATTAACCATTCAGAAGCTAGGATGTAGCTTGAAGTAAAAGTTTTGAAGTTTCTCTTATTTTATATTGTTCGTTCTGATTTATCGAACAGATAATCTTCTTGCTTCGACTGGTGCCCTTAATCCCATTTAACGTGCTGAACTATCTCCTCGCTGTGACTCCGGTCTGTTTGAGCCACTACGTGTTAGCCTCTTGGTTGGGCATGTTGGTAATTAACTCTGTTCATCTTGGTTATGATTGTCTTTTAACTCTTCACTCCTAACTTCCTCACGAGGTTTCAATTTCAACAATACATTTCTGTGATTTATTTTAAGCCTAATGCATTTCTTTGTTGCGTTCTATTACAGCCAATGACACTGGCGATAGTATATGTCGGGACAACCTTGAAAGATCTGTCTGAAATTGGACAAAGATGGAATGATGTTTCTTCTGCTGACTGGGTAAGATCTGTGCTGATGATACATTCTTGGTTTCTGAGTTCACATCAAACTGTTTATATTTCGGTATCAATAGTTTTCTTTCATATTCGATATAGTTGCTTATACACAAGTTCTCAACATCTAGAATCCACGAGAGTAGTAGTAGGCCCTCATCTTTTGTTGGGCACTAAGAATTCTTTGTAGTCCTTGTATCAAACTTGGAGCACCATATGAAAGCCCGTGACATACAAGTAGGCTCAAAAGAGGTCAAATGTGTATATCAACCACTCCATTGTATTGGCCCATCAGGAACCGGCCCACCTAACTCTGAAGTGTAACACCTCCCCCGATCCCTTGGCCCAAACTTATGGAGGTGTGCCAGATGTATATTAACTTTTCATTTATGTCCTACATTTATCCGAAGTGGGGCTTGACCTTACATACAAACTCATATAACACATTTGTTCAGTGTGAGACTTGACCTCACATAGCATGTCTTTTATGTTGACTCTTTGCACCTCCATCTCAAAAACCTTACTTGACAGTCCTTTATTCTCTAGAGTCAACTGTCCAAAGATGCCATGTCGGATATTTTTTTGACTTTCGCTCAATCCTCGATTTGCAGGTCTATGTGGCACTTGGCTTTTTGGTATCTGGTAAGTCACAGCTCCTCTCCCAACTTGTGCCTATTCAATTCATATTAGGCCATTGCAGTACAAGTTGCAACTTCGGATCAAAATATATATTTCTAGTCAAACAGATCTATTTCAAATGTTCTTGTTGAATGAAGTCAGATGATTTGGAACATATTCCTTGACTTTTTTTCCTTTTCCTTGCAGTGTTCGTTATCGTTTGCGTTACAAAAGTCGCTAAAGCGTCCTTAAAGGAAGTACTCACCGAGAAGGCTGAGATAGACGCAATCTTGACGCCTTCTGAGCTTCCCGTTGAAGAAGACACGCGACTGAACCTCGAGAAACCGCTCCTAGGCAAGGCAGACACGTTCGGGCCAAATCACGAGAAGTAAAAGCTCGTAATGGGTTCAGAGTTTGCCTTGATTTGATATCGTTTTTGTGACTTGTATCGAAAATGTTGTTTAACACTAAATATCCAGTTATGTTAGTTTTTTTTTCCCTTAAGATTCGGTTTAAACGATAATGTAACATACTATGTTGGAATATTAGCAAAAGCAACTTAGAAGATAAGTGACAAATGTTGTGCTTAGAACCTATCGAGAGATGCGCCGTTTTAAAAAAAATATTTAAATAATAGTTATTTTTTTTGTATAGAATTAAGTTTGAAAATTGTTGTAATTTATTTCTTCTTCTTTTTTTTATAAAAAAAAATGTTGTAATTTCGATGTGGGGGAAGAGGGAAAATTACGGTTGAAGAGCATATTTTTCAAAATGTGGAAGTGAAATAATGGTATTTTAGACATTTTAAATTACCTCTAATAAAAGTTACAATCCAATAAGATAAATGAATTACATTACACATTTCCCAGTATTTTTCTATTCATATTACGGAAAGGGTTGTGCATGGACAGAAATCTGGCACATCCGCGTCACTTTGGATCCACCCGCAACATTGCGGATTGGTGATTTCCAGATCCGCTCAAAAAAGTAGAGATTCGCGGATTTCGGGTGGATCGGATTGGTATCTACAAATCCGAATATAGAAGGGTTTCGAAATATGAGTACAGTGGTGACATCGAGTTTTAAGAGAAAATTGAGATGTAGATGGGGTCGAGACCAAGACCAAGACCAAGATATGATCAAGATCAAAATGAAGTTTGGCTTTGTTAGGTCGGCGGACCCGATTTGAATGAGTTCGTCGACGAGAGAGACGAAGCCGTCATTGGTAAAGTCCAAGAAGAGATGAGGGTGGGACTCCCAGTGGTGACACTCCGTGATTTGAGAGAGTTCGTCATTAGTCTTAATATTTGATTTTGTGATTATTTATCATATGCAAGTTTTAACAACTACCTTTCTTTGTGGGCTGGGTTTAAAATATGGTTGGATTATAATTTTGGGTTAAGAGGTAAAAAGATCATGGGTTGGGAAGGATAACTTGTGTTGATCGGATTCGGATGATTCGCAGATTTTCAAATCCGAATCCGCCCAAGCTAATACGGATTTAGGTTGTCCGGATCCACAATCCGGCTCAATATCTGCAGATGACGGAACGGGTGGATTCGTAAATGGATCGGATTTACGAATTTTTTGTACAACCCTAACTACAAGAGTTCTTTTTTGTTGACTGAGTTTCACTCTTCTATTTCAAATGACATGGACTGCGAGTGGTAGTATTCTTTGGTATCCTTAATGCTCTAAAAAATTTCCGCCTCGATTCCTTGGTATAATCAATTTTTTTATGTTTTATAGGCATAATAAGTAATTTAATATGTATTAGATTTGCATTTTCATGTTGGTCAAAGCTTGATGCTCAATTTACAAATAATTTCAAGAAAAATATTGATGATAATATTCATTGTAAAACATTACTAATACAATAAGAAGAGTGGAAAAGATTTTCTTTACAAATAGTGGATCGGAAATCAATAATATTCATGTTTGTTGATATACCATTCCTGAAATCAGTTTCAAAAGATTTTAACGAGTACAAATCATTTAAAATTTTCATGACAAAATGGATTCATATTCTTCAAATTATATTTCATTATGATCTGATGTATCTCATTTGGAATAGGGGTTAAATTGTATCATGCCTAACGTGGACCTATTTACATCATTCTTATGTTTAAACAACAGAGACATTTTCCTTATTTACACCCGATGCGATGAATCTTTTAGTTTTTTTTTCTTCACAATCCTGATTGTGTTCATTCTAATTATATCAAGATTCCTTGGTGAATAACATTTGAACAAAACAAAAAAACTTGATTCGGCGTGCCTTACTTTTACAATAGACATCAAACAGAACCTAATCACTACATATATTTGTATTGCTTTCCAGATCCTGGTCAATGATCGTTTCATCACCCTCGCGAATACCTTAAAAGTAAATTCAAACAATCTTTCAACTTCGTAGTTTTTACTAATGCTTTCTCCATTCAGTAATGCATATTATATAGTGTGTTAGTTCGCTTACACATTTGTATCATATCTTTTTAACAACAACATAGCGTTCAATATAATATATTACAAGTAGCACCGCGCAATGCCCAGTGCATTGCACTAGTTTCAAATTAAATTTTAGTTCATATTAAACTCAAATACAGATGAAATTCAATTTCCACATCAATTCAAACCAACACAATTATTGTTTTTTTCAAACCAACTAAGTTTTTATTCCAAAATTGAAAAATACATAAACTCAAGACTAAATACATTGGAAAATTATTGTCTTGGCGATTACCAAAACAACTAAAAACCGAAGTAACTAAATATTAGCTGAGCCAAAGTCACGACCCTGGAAATGGGCTATGATAATGTCCTGTAGGGTTTGGGTGTTCGCTTTATGGTATGCTAGCTCATCCGGAGTCATCTGAGATTTATCCTTACCTCTTAGCTCCCGAAGTTCGACATAAAAACACATGAGCCTATGGCTCATTTGCATCTAAGCCATCTTCTGTAGATCCTTACTCTTCTCCTACGTGAGTTGGGCCATTGCGAGATTAGGGCCTGAGCTAGACGAGGCTTGCTTGCCCTTATGTTTATCCGCCTTTTGGCCAATTGGGCGTGACTCCGGGGTCATGTTTTTGAAGTCGTCGTAATGCTTTGATCCGGTGCATGGAGACCCCAAGCTTTATGATCCAAATGTGTCCAACCTCAACTTCTTGTTCCCGTCAATCCCGTAATGAGAAATCCA
>JAYMSW010000257.1:0-26083 GCA_036897725.1 Erodium texanum
GGCTGATGATGATGACCCTGCCGCCGCAGATTCTGACTAAGATTGATCGTGACTCATGTCTCACAATTTTGTTTTGATTTTTTATTTAATTTATTTTTTTACAAAATTCAAGAACGGTTTTGTTCTTGTTGTGGTTCTTGGTTTGAGACAATGTGCCGAGTCTCATTCAGTTAATTGTTGGGTTCTTCATGTTGCTAAATATGGATATTAATCCAGATTCATCTGGAAGAAAACATTCCTTTTTTTTTATAGCTGTAATTGTATTTTTAAATATATTTTATAATAAATATTGATTATTTCTTTTGACCAGGAATAAATACTGATTATTATTAAAACGGGCCTGAATTATTTAAACAAATAAATAAGAGAATTTGAGTTATATTATTTTAAATATCCGGAGTCGGGTTTAGGAGCTGAACTTTCGAACAAAAATCGTTTAAAAAAATGATTAAAAATCACTAATTTTTTTTTGGATAAAAACTAAAAAAAATTGTTTCTAAATATTATGAAAAAGCTCAACATGTACAATATATTATATAAGGATTTTATTGGAAAAAAGGTTCAACCATCAAGTGAAAAAAACGATAATCACTTAACAATAAGATTAAACCGAATAACGTATCAGACTTAAAAAAAAATAACTACAAACAATAATATTATATTCCTACATAATTTGATCCTAATTATTAAGATAATTAACTTCTTCAATCGGATTTAACGGTTTGTTTGCTCACTCTTAAGTTACCAGTTTCAATATACCACGTGGATAGCACGTGACATACGGATAAAATCCCCTGAAGCAAAATGGTAAACAAAAACAAGCAGAAGCTAGTTGCTGATGTGGTTGCTCCTCCCGAAATGGACGGTTTCTCTCCGGTCATCGTCATCGACTCCTCCGCCGCCGGCGCCACCTCCGCTCTATCCGTTAATTCTACAACTCGTCTACCTTCAGTTTCGTATGCCAGAAGAAAGAGAAGCGTCGTCTTTAGTAAGAAGCAGAAGTTTCTAGTATTCACCTCAAAGGAAGAACCGGAGTTCAACGAAGGGGAGAATGAGGATTCCAAGTTCGGAAGGATGATCGGTGAAGAACCCAGACTAACCCTAGCCAAGGTCTTGTTCCGTCTCTCTTTTGCATATACGTTTGTGTAGTGTCTGGTTGCTGAGAAAATTGAGGAATTGGAAATGAAACTGAATCTTCGTAGCTTCCACTGAGTTTGTGTAGTGTTTGGTTGTTGAGAAAATTGAGGCATTAGTAAAATTGGAAATGAAACTGAATCCTTGTAGCTTCCCCTGGGTTTGTGTGAAATTACTTTTAAAATGGAGAATTAGTTTTACTTAAAGTTCAGTTGTGTGAAACTTCCAAATAATTTCTACAACTGAGTTTCAGTTGATTTGTTGTGATAAAAATGAGTGTATATCTAATATCTGCGATTTTGTTTGTGCATATTGGATGTTCTTCTGGTTTAGTTTTCATTTGTTTGTTTGTTTAGGAGTGAGTTTGTTGGTGTAGTTCATAATTGCTGTTCTGTTTACTCAGATAAAAGCTAGAAGATTGGACCCCTATGTTAATGTTCTTGATATTGAGAATTTGTTTTACGAGAATGAGGGTAATTTACCAGATATTGAGGTGATTCCCCTTGATTCGGCAAATCCCTCTAGGGAAGTCCGGCCCGTGCAGAGGCAGGCTCACAGCTCAGTGGATGTGGATGAATTGATTTTTCTTAGGCCAGTTCTCAAGAAAGGAGTAAAGTTTGAATCCAGTGCTAAGCCAAAGGCATTAGAGACAGGGGAGCCAAGCCTATCAGTTCGAAAGCCTGTAGATGAGAAAAGGGAGTTTTCGGGTGATGCCAAAGCCAAATTGGAAGTTGTGGAAGATATTGAATTGAAGAAGAGTGTTGATAGAATTACAAAGCCTGAGCATAACGGGGTTAATGAATATGGTGATAAGAATCAAGAGCTTTCTGGTCGTGCAAAAGCCAAAGTTGTGGATGATGTGAAAGTAAAGATGATTGCCAACGGAAATACTGTTAAAACTGAAAAAATGCCGTTAAGGAAGCCTGAAAGCATTGGCAAGAAACAAGAGCTTTCTAGTGTTGCAAAAGACCAGAAATTTGCAGAGGTGAAGCAAAGTAATCTGACACTCTTTAAAAAGCCTGAAGTAGTTCAAACTCAGCCAAGACATGAAAAGAAAAAATTACAACATAAGATCCCAGAAGTCCAGGTAAATGGGAATGCTGAGCAGAGTGGTTCCCGAGGTACTTCTGAATCTAGTGGGATGAACAGTGTAACAAAGGATGAGATTGATAGATTATGGAGTGCTCTAAGTAATTTTTTAACAAAGCAAGCAAAGATGGATAGAGACAAACTTGAATCCAGTAATACGCCAAATGTATTAGAGACATTGAAGTCAAGCCTATCAGTTCGAAAACCTGTAGATGAGAAAAGGGAGCTTTCAGGTGATGCCAAAACCGATAAAATTACTGATAAGTGTGATATTATGCTGTTGAGGAAGCCTGAACGTAGCGGGGTTAATGAATATAGTTATAAGAATTCCGAGCTTTCTGGTGGCGCAAAAGCCAAAGTTGTGGATGATGTGAAAGTAAAGATGAATGCCAATGGAAATATTGTTAAAACTGATAAGATGCCGTTAAGGAAACCTGAAAGTATTGGCGAGAAACAAGAGCTTTCTAGTGTTGCAAAAGACCCAGTATTACCAATGAAGTCGAAGATGGTAAAGGAAGAAGCAGAGGTGAAGCAAAGTAATCTCACACTCTTAAAAAAGCCTGAAGCAGTTCAAACTCAGCCAAGACTTGAAAGGAAAAATTTGCAATATAGGATCCCAGAAGTCCCGGTTAGTGACGATGTTGAGCAGAGTGGTTCCCGAGTTACTTCTGAATCTAGTGGGATGAAGAGTGCAACAGAGGATGAGATGGATAGAAAAATGAGTTCTATACGTAACTTGTTAACAACAAAGCCAGCAAAGAAGGATAGAGAGTCAGACATGGGTAGTAAATGACATTATAGAACTGTCCCTTTTCCAGTTTAAATGTTCTTGAAGTTAATATGCTGATTATGTTTGTTTATTTATTGTATTTCTGTTATGTTAGACCTAAAGCAAGGTGAGCTTGAGCATAGTGATGCTGGATCCACTGAGGAGGAAACTGTTCCAAGAGAACAGTCTACCACAATTTCAGCTAATTTATATTCCAATATGTCTGTGGAAACTGCATCACAGGGAAAACCGGAAAGGTGTTTGAAATTGTTCTTGTAATTATGTATCGAAGTTATTCTGTTATTAATCTGCTTAATTCACAGCTTGCTTCGTTATAGGTTTGACCAACCTGTAAGAGAAACATCTAAATCTGCTAGAGCAGACACAGATTTTGCATATCCAACCGAAAGTTATGGAAGTCATGTTGGTTCTAGGCTTGAGAATTCCAGCGTGGAATCACCTTTGGAGGTCATATTTTCTTCCAATAAACAAATATAATTGCGTCAGTAAACTGCTTGACAAATTTATCATCACGATCACATGTACTTCCGAAATTATAGGATCTGGAAGATACTTATTGGACCAGGGCAGAAAAATTGCTCGAGACAAAAACATTGGAAGAAATGGAGTTGATAGGACTCGGCTCCAAAGGTTTCGTTGTGAGTAAACTTAAGATTGCTGCTTATTTTTACTTTCATTTTTGCACTTCAAAATTTCCAGTTACAATGTTCTGAACTTGTGAGTTATTTTCAGGTATCTTTTGGCCCTTTGCTTGGATTTTTGCCAGACAAAAATCTTACTGCCGGATCAAAGTTTGTAAGTTTTAAGAAATGGTTGAGAAGCAATGGTCTTGATCCATCAATGTACCAGGGAAATTTGTTAGATATTCAAAGCCATGGTATTACAGACACAAATCCTTCTCCAGAAATTGATCAAAAGATTGAGGGAGGAATTTCACCAGATATGCAATTTGAAGATCTTCTGAAGATTTATAAGCAAGAAAAAAACAAATTCCTCTCTTCATTTGTTGGGCAGGTCTGATGAAGTTGATCTGGCATTAGAATAGTGTTTGTTTCATATTGGGATACTGACAAACTTCATCTCCGCAGACACTCAAAATGTGTGTAAAATTGGCTGATAGAAAATCTCAAAAGCTTATATTTTCTCCCAAGCCAAAGATATCTGATGATTTAGCGAAGAAGAAAAATCTTATGGTGAGGAGCTATAGCCTATATATCATGTAGGATTGTAGATGTTCATACTGTGTTATTTCTTTGCAATCTATCCTTCTGGTTGCCCTAGAACTTGAATAGCAAATGAGAATATGGATTTGTGGTTGTGCAGAGTGATGTCTATGTTTAGTAATAACCGACTTAATCAAAATTCATATAACATACTCTTGAGTCTTCAAGCTCTTGTATTTCTTTTTTTTTTTTTATCAGAAAGAAGGGAAATGCAATATCGCGGGTATGGGGATTGGAACCAGTGACCTCAGGCTTGTTACATGAAGCCTCTGCCACTTCACCCACAACCCTTGATAAGCTCGTGTATTTCTTATTGCAGGCTAATCTTCGAATTGGGGATATTGTGACTTGTCGCATCACAAATGTGTCATCCTTCTGTGTATTTGTTGAGGTAAATCGATGAGGGTGCTTCTTATTTGATTAAGAGACAGGTCTGTTAGCCAAGTGTTGCATTGAAAGCAATTAGGAGCTTTTAGTCACATAGATAGTTGAAACTTGAAAGTGATTTGTTGTAGATTGAAATGATTTGCAATGTGGTTTTAGGCTCTATGTTTTTGCAATGTCAGCTTTCCGGGATCTCAGTTTTTTTTTGTTACTTTTTTATCATGGAGCCCTGACCATAGAACTCCAATTGATCTTTCTTACTCCTGGCCACATTCATATTTGATGTAACCATCCTATGTAGATTGAAGGAGTGCGCGCACTGATTCTCCAGACAGAAGTGCCATTGGATGCCACTTTGGACTGTTCATATTTTAAGATTGGTCAGGTATTGTACCTTGGAATTGTGCCTTTACCAACATAGTTCGTGAACTATTTCATTTTGTGAACTCTGAAGGAAGTTCTCTTGGTTTCAGATGTTGGAGGCAAGAGTTCACCAATTGAATTTGAAACCTAAACAAATTTTCTTATCCTTGAAAGGGCTCTCGGTAATTCTTGTGATTTTTCTTCTCTTAGATGTCATGTTGTAAACTACGTAAAATTGAAGTGTGCTTGTTTATTGTTATGTATAGCAGCCAGACCCGCTGAGTCACACATTGGAGTCGGCCATTGGTGATGACAAAGACAACCCCTCTGATGGGAGAGCACACGCAGACACCGAAGTTTCTTTTAAAACGAGTGAAGTTCCTTAAGTGCATGCTGTTCCTACATGTTTGTTCAATGTCGTTTTTGTGGGTATGGTCTTTATCCAGTTTGATGTGGTTAAAATGTTCATTTAGTAATATGAGTATTTTCCTATTGGTAGCTACTAGTTTTAGATTTTAAGTGTGGATCTAGTTGTGGAAGAATTAAGAAATAAGCAAGATTAAAAGAGGAATAATTGAAAAATTACATAACATGACCATCAGAACTAAGGAGCCTCAATAGATCAAGCTTCTTGACATTGATTGTAGCATTGTATTATTTTATTTTTGAATTTTCAGAAAATCATCTTAGATGGTGAAGGGCTTGATGGAACTAGACAAATAATAGTTGAAAATGGTTCTTCATATTAGAATTCAACAGATGTTCAAGAGGACTAGAATAGCCTTAGACTTACACAATGTACCAGAATCTCCCAAATAAAACACCAAGTTCCTAGGTTCATAAAACAATCCAAACTTCGTTTCTTCAGACACTTGGAAGAGCATGCTTCTAGTATTAATAGACCTGAGTCACAAGATCATAGAGTATCAGTAACTGTAGAGTTGAAGCAAAGGGCACATTAGATACAAAATATCCAGACTCGTACAAGATGATTAACCTATTAATGGCAAAAAGACAGTATCAATGCAGATTTTGAAATTTTCAGAGGGAATTCCTGTCATTTCCATGCATGAATTGTTGGGGAATCAACGGAACTCTGACTGAAGAATCTGAGGAGACAACTCTACATGAATTCTATGCCAGGTTCCGGTGAAACTGACTCGGTTTGTGGAGTTTCTCATCGAGCAGCTCAGGGGGCACCAAACCCACTTCATAACTTAAGTAGCCTTAGATATGTAGTTCAAATAGAATGTAATAGTAGTTTTCCTAAGAAATTATGAAGCATGCACAAACAACTTCATTGAGTTTAGTCATCTAAAATGCAAAAGTTTCTCTTTCTGGTATGACTATCTAGCATGATATATTAATTCAGACATGGGTATGTATATGATAAATGTGTACAAATTTTTCAAATACATTAAGATATCAGAACTCATGTGCCATTTTCTCCTATCTTCTCCTATCATGTACCATTTTCTGCATCGTTACCTTGAGCTTGGAGGGACTGGTTAGACTCTCTGAATCATCCAAAATATGTTGCTTTCCTACAGGGATTGTGTAGAAGATAGATGAGAAAATAGAAGGAAAACAAAAATTACTGCCTAAAATTTGAGAGAGATGTAAAAGAAAAGCTAAGAAAATTTCTGGTAATACCTGGTGGTTGTTCTTGAAATGCAGAACAGCAATTGAAAAATGCTTTTTTGAACCCTGAAACAGTTATTGTTAAATTCGATGTAATACGTATGTACTCGATTAATGCATGCCTTTGTTTGTGAAGAGGGCAACTTACCCGAACGCGAGGATCTAGACTACATGAGCTCGGTGCCCACTGGATCAACAGAAAAATGAACAGTAAGTGTTTTCTTGATGACTGGCTGGAACTTAGAGGTCCATATCTGCTTTTACAAATTGAAAGAGATTTCATAATCTTGCCACTTAGAACAAGGATAAAGTTGCAAAAGCTAGAACTGCAAAGAAGGAAAGGCTTTAATTTGATCAATCTAAAGCTCTTCAGGAGTTCTGTATTTTAGTGCAACTACTGATGCAGAATGCAAGTGCAAAACTAGTCAAAAAAACTTTTATACATTTAAAAAGGTGAATATATAAACAAAACCTTGTAGACAATAAATATTCCAAATCATAGATAGGGTTCCTTACATTTTTGTATTCTGAGCTGCCCAAGAATATTTCAAAGGCGTCAACTGCAAAATATACCCGAAAGTTTCAGTCAACTGGCTATAATAGAATCATATAGTTATAGAATGCAAACCAGGACTCACCCGACCGAAATCGTATAACTACTCCATGTGTGAATTCCTTATTGCTGTCATTGAAGTTTAAACCTGAAAACAAAATACTAGTTAGTGATTATACGTGCTTATAAATTATATCCATTGAAGCAGTCATTCCTTAATTTTGACAAGCAAATACTCATCGAGGACAAAAGAACTAGAC
Source organism: Erodium texanum (assembly GCA_036897725.1). Taxonomy (NCBI): domain Eukaryota; kingdom Viridiplantae; phylum Streptophyta; class Magnoliopsida; order Geraniales; family Geraniaceae; genus Erodium; species Erodium texanum. The sequence goes on from JAYMSW010000257.1 coordinate 7,438, forward strand.
ATTCAGCTCAAACCACCTCGAGTAAATTGGACAATTAAGGATGGAAACTCCACTGTCAAACTTTCAAGAGAAGCAAATGCATCTTCAACGGATTGATCAAACACATTATCGACAAATGATATAAGGAGAATAAACTCCAAGCCAAAGTTGAATTCCTATCACCAAAGAGCAATTCAGATTAATCCGAAATTAGTACAGATTATTAAATCAGGCACACTAATCAGAAAAGTAAAATTAGTATGATGCACTCAGTTCTAACCTCTCCTTTCCTGAATATGGGGAGAATATCATCATCTACTTCAGTCTCATAATCCACATTCAGAAACCCCTGAAATAACACACCATGGTCATGCCTAATGAGTTGCATAAAATAGATTCATACAAATTAAGATTTTCAAGGAACTGAGTGGTGGTGTTTACATGTTGAGGCATACATGGCAGTGAGGTGTTACATAATCCTTGAGAACTCCCCTGTAGTAAGGATTCTCATAAAACTTTGCTACATCATCCTTTCTCTGCAACCGTACGAAGACAGCATGCGTATACTTCTCCACAGTTTGATCAGAGAGACGGCCTACGATAGAAACATTGAGGTAAGACTCTGATTAACAGGAATTATAAGCATGGAGATTTTCTGCCATCAGAAGCCAGGTTATAGAACATTTGTTCCATGGATGCAGGAACAAGAAGCATAAGTTAATCATAAGCAGGAGAAGACAAAGTCCAAATCCAATCATCACTATTCACTGGATAATGATGAATCAACCTGAAGCAGAACCCCACCTAATGATATTGCAAGAATGCCAGGCATTTGATACTGGCACGTGTAAAGATAATCAAGCATATCCTTCTCTTCCTCATCGGAAATATTTTCCTTTGCTTTCAGAAGGCATATGTGTTCCACAACTTTTCTGTATAAAATAAATATCTCCCATCAGTGTAATGGAGTTCCATATCTAATTGCATATATCACCTCTAATATAAATAAAAAAATTCAAAAATCAAAGTTGGGGTACTTTATGAAAATGCCACAGACAGATTTATCCATACTACAAACATCTTTGCACCATTGTACTCACAATAAATTTGGGATATTTTTTTAGTAGGCATAACAGAAGTAGAAAGTATATGCATTTGGAATTTAGCAAGCCAATTGAGGAGCAAAATGTGTAGATTCTGGACAATGCATTATAATTTCAGCACAAACCTTTTCTTCTCCATGTCGACATTTGAGCTTTGTCCCTCAGACACTGACAAAACCTTCCTCAGATTCTTGCTCCGCAAAAGCCCCATTTCCAGAGCCCCATTTGATCCAAAAACTAGAAAATGTAATAACACAAAGATAATCACTGGGCAAACCAAATCAAAATGTAAAGTTTCCTTAAATAAAATCTCAGAGAAACAAAATCACCTGGAAAATCCAATTTCCTTGTCGCCGGAAGTAACATTTTCTGACCAGCAGATAGGCGAAACCTCTTCTTCGCTGAGAACCACCAAAGCCAAAATTAGGAGATCATAATGAACAGGAACGACCGTTGCTTCAAATTTCCACAGGAAAATTCGCAATTGTCTACATTTTACCCCCAACCAAACGGAACAAAATCAGATCCGAAACTAACCGTTCAAGGAAACACAGTGAGGAGAAATTGGGTTTCTCCGACCGCCGTCGCGGAGGCTGTAGCAAGGACAAGGACTCCGACTAAGAGCTTGAACGAGCATTTTCCTTGCGCTTCTCGTCTTCTCCGCCAATGGGAAAAGCTAGGGTTTCACCATTTCAGGTGCAGAGACGGTACTTTAGACGCAGCGGTGGATAAGTGAATCCAAATGGATGGATCAGAAAATCCCCAATTTTAAAGGGTGGTTATAAATTCGCGCGCACATTAATAAAGTAGCAACAAAACTGATATCTTTTTTCATGTGAACATCATCAAATCACCATTGCTTTAAACAGCAATTTGGTGTCATAATCATTCTTTACTTGATACAGAAGAAATCTGAGGCACAATACAATTATCCAATCCGCAGACCAAATAATCCGACCAGCTTTCAAGCTATCCATAAATTACGTAATGTAAAATAGTATACAAATTCATGATGACCCGTAAATGTTTCATCTGATATTGTGTGAGCATTCGGCGGATTTTAAAAAGCTTTGATCTTGTCATTACTTCAAGTGCTGAAACAGCTCCGGAAGATGAGCATTAGTGAGCTTGGTCCTCTTGGTGATCTCTTGCTTCTTCTTCTTGCTCTTGGACTTTGTAGAAATGCCCTGGATCTGTGCCGCTGCCCTCCTCTTTGCAGTGTTGGTAGCGGGCTTCATACCGTTCTTCTGCAGATCCTTCTCGATGTCAAGCATGTCTCGAGGCAATTCGATCCCCCGAAAAAGCTGCTTGAGATCATCGTCTACCTTAATGGGAACCCTAGGATCATTTGGGTAAGCAATGTCTTCTTGTGAATCGAAGTTTGATAGCAGCCAAATCTGGCCTGCAGATTTCAAAGCCTGAAAGATCACAGGAAATTAAAATCAGCCAAATCATTATCTTGACAATCTTTTGACCATAAATAGAGGAAATAAGAATGAAGGTAGTTTCAAAAAGAAGAAGAAGAATGAAGTGAGAATAGTTTTTGCATTATGTAATCACCATCATATAAACAAAATATACCTGTAAATCTTCCATTATGGTTGGGTATGAATCCTTTAGATCAATGACGGCAATGCCCTCGGGAAATTTTCGTACCAATACAAGTAGTTGATGTTTGTCCTTCAGATCATGCTTGGACTGCGAACAAAAAAGAAAATAGTGATTAGCAAGGCTGTCTCTGTTGGAATTTGATCATTAGCAAGGCTGAGGTTACCTTGTAAGAGAAGCGCCTCCCGTCATAGTGAACTTTTGGGTTATTCCTTAAACTGTCAAATACAGTTTTATTGGCCTTTATATCAACGTAGCATACTTCATTTATTTGCTCCAGTGTAAAGGATTGTCTAGTCTGCAAACATGAATAGAGAAGCAAGTCATGGGACAGTTGGAGATAATCCTAAGCATTTCCAGCAAAGCTAGCATTAATACTTGGAAAGACTACGATTACGTGGGTACATACTACATATTAACAGTCATAATCAGCCTCGATTGCCGCATTAGCATACATTTAATGTACACAGAAATTACATATAGAGAGTGTAGTATCAATTCACACCTCAAGTAGCAGGTCAATAACACGCTTGATCTGAGCCCCAGCAGGCGATTTTCGTATGCTATTGATGTGCTGAAGTCTCTCTGTATCATTGGAGAATTTGACAGCAGGAGCAGAAGCTTTAGTAATAGTTGCAGGCGGAGGTGGTGTGAATTTCTGAGTTGTTGCAGCCCTGGCTTGCCCTGCTTTTGCAGCTATGCCGGTAAGTGTTGCTTGACATCTGTCTTGCTGTTTCTTGAACCTATCAAGCGATTCTTGCAACGCCATCTGAACACAAAAACAATCACTAAATAGTTCTAATATGTCCATATACAAGACTTGGTATCAATCCCGTAACTCCAGAATGTGTATTGCCATTGAGGAACACGAAATACAATACTAGAAGTTGGCAATGAGTAGCATACCAGTAAATGAGAAGTTAATATCTTTTTTTTTTATCAGAAAGAAGGGAAATACAATATCACGGGCATGGGGATTGGAACCCGTGACCTCATGCTTATTACATGAAGCCTCTGCCACTTCACCCACAACCCTTGATAAATGAGAAGTTAATATCATGTACAATCATATTCATATTCTCTGACTGGACATCAATGTCAAAAGATTGTGCCCATTTGACCATTACTGTACTGACCATAAAGATTAAGCTTCAACTCTGCCAACAGCTAATGTTGAAACTCTATTACATTGCATATGACATCAAAAACTCATAAGCCATTTGAATATTTCATACTGAAGATTGTAAAGTTTAGATTTTGATCACTTACATAAGCTATTTATGAGAAGGAACACATGTTCTCTCCCTCAGTTTTCAGATTGCAGACCAACCTAAATCTCGATTCTATTATTACACATTGGCTTGCTAAGCAAACCCATATTCGCATAAATTTCAATTATTTCTTGTGCCCCATTACAAATCCCAAAAAGCATTTCAGAGTTCAAACCCAAAAATTAAGACTTCTGTGTAAATTCAAATGCTGAAAATCAACTATCTCCCATAAAAAAAAAATTAAGATTGAAATTACAGACAACCCATCACCGATCGGACCGAGCAGACAAACCCTAGACTCCAAATAGAGTAGGCAAAAAAAAATCAAGATCGCGACTTTCGCGGTCCAATAAGAGATTATTGTATAAATACGAAGCGAATACAAAATTGAGAGTAAAGTCGAGTGAATCTGAGAACCTCAGATCCGTAGGCTGTGATTGATTCTAAGTCTTTGCTCGATTTGATCTCTCTCTCTCTCTCGCCCCTCTTTCTCCTCCTTGATTCAAGCTGTGCTTTACTCTTTCTGATAAACGACCGGCGACCAGGATATATGTGAAGCTGTCAGGTCCTAACTATTCTTTTAACGGTCATTATTGGGCTTCTATATGGGCCGGCCCATTATCAGTACTTAATCTTGCAATTTGACTTTTTAATTCATTTTCTCATACTGGTCAACCCAACTCAAAGACACCTGGAAGCACACGTGGCCTCGAAGTCGTAAAATTGCTCTCCTATACATCTCAGACTCAATGTGCTCAACTCAATGTCTCAAGCTCAAATCTTACAGTACAGACAGTACTGTCTCCGATCGTTGGAGAGATTGCTCCATTTCCGTCCGATCCTAGACCGGAAAACTAGGGCTCCAGCGAAATGGTGGCCCGGGGCCGCCCGGGCCGCGCTTCCCTCCGGCTGGACCGTACAATCCAATGTGCTCAGGAGCGGTCGCGAAACCAGGGTATGATTGGGTTCTTTTCTGGGTTTGAGTTTCGGCCTTCTGAGTCTGGGTCAAGAATTGCAATTCTGGGTATTGTTGTGGAGATGTTTTGTGGTTTACTGATTGAGATACGAGCTCTTCTGTTACTGATTTTGATGAAATAGTGCAGAATCTATGTGTTTTTGTGTGTCTATGTGAAGAAATTGTGCCGTTTTAGTTCATGCATGAGATGTTTTTTTGTTGGAAACTCAAAAAATTATCTGGGTGCTGTTTATTTGGTTTAAAAATTTGAGCTTGATAGAGAAATAAGTAAGAAAATGAGGTGTATCGTATCATGCATGTCAGTTTTGGCATGATGCTCAGTTGCTAAAATGTTGGAGAGGTTGTGTTGGCCAATCACACATTTCTATGAATTTTCAGTCAATCTTCTTTAGATTAACATTTTTTTTTTCCTATTTGGTTGTTTTAATTAGTTGGCTAAGAGTATTTTTTGCCACTGTTTGGAGTTTTGGACCTCTGCTGAAGTTCAGATTTACTCCTTGTGTTAGTATTTTATCATCTGGGCTTAAAGGACATAAATAGATCTCAGTTGACACCATGGATTATACTGAGTATTTTGGTGTCATGTTGTGATTAAGTATTGAACTCCATAGAGAGGTGATGCTGTAGTAAATGGTCTTGTCTGCATGCTATGCTGAGAGGCATAATAGTGAAACTAAATACTATATCAAAGCGGGTTTTATATTTCTCTTGGATATATGAACTTTGTAAATATGTAGACAGTAGATGATAATGTGGACATTCATACATACTGGTGCCACACGTTCGGGTATTGTTTATTCTCTTTTTATTTGTTGTTATTGCAGGACATGAAAATGGTATTAGTAATGAACTATTATTGTCGAACTTTAATTTAGTCAGCATAGCTTTTCCTTTGCTTTCTACATATATAAGCATAACTACCCGATTCCTGCTTAGTGAATCAAGATACCTGATCAGAAGGCTGCTAATATGCTTATAATATTTATTTATTGTTGTTTATTTCTGCATTATGCAGTGCTTCAAGAATTTGCAAACTGGGAAAAGGTGCTTCTCCAGGGATGATGTTATGCAATGCATCAATATGCAAAACACTCAAAGGCGCTCACAAAAGAATAATACGCAAGTGAGTTTGCAATTTGTTGCTACTATCGGTTTCATTAGTTTTATTTTATTCATAATTTGTTTTCTACAGCTCTTTGTAAAACAAAGTGAATATCCTGACTGGTTACCTGACGGGTGGGTTATGGAAACGAGAACTCGGCAGAGTGGTTTAAGTACTGGATCCAAATACAGGGTAATGAACATCTTACTTGTACTATTTTCTTCGTATTTTCAATGTCAGTAACATCAGTTTCTTGTGTTTTTCTAAATTATTTGAACTTTTATGTTAGTAACATCGGTTTCTTGTCTTTAGCTGATGCTATTGAACCTTTTTCTTTTCAATGCATTATCATTTATGAACTTTATAGCTGCGTTATTTCTGCAGATATATATCGATCCATTGTTCGGATGTAAATTTTATTCCAAGCCCGAGGTGGTCAACTATCTCAAGACTCTTAAGCAAAAAAGATACATTCCTGAACCGCCCAAGACTGACATTAAGCTCCCTGCAAGCAAAGTTTGTTCCTTAACTAACCTCATCTACCTTTTCTTATTTATTTTTTGGGTAAATTGCATATGATTACCTTATGAATTGCCCACAAATGCATCCAATCAATGTTTCAGTCAAAAATCAATCATTCCACAACCAGTGAGAAGAATTCAGTAGGTGAGGGTTCGATCAGGTGGGTAGGTAATGGAAAACAAAGTGAATATCCTGACTGGTTACCTGATGGGTGGGTAATGGAAACGAGAACTCGGCGAAGTGGTTCACATATTGGATCCAAATACAAGGTAATAAATAAACATCTTACTAGTAACATTGTTTCGGCTTTTCCGTGTCAGTAACATCAATTTCTTGTCTTTTTTCTAATTCTTTTTTTAACTCTTATGTTAGTAACATCAGTTTCTTATAGCCGCATTTTTTTCTGCAGGTATATATCGATCCATTGATTGGATGCAAATTCTATTCCAAGCCAGGGGTGCTCAATTATCTCAAGTCTCTTAAGCAAAAAAGATACATTCCTGAACAGCCCAAGACTGACGTTAAGCTCCCTAGAGGCAAAGTTTGTTCCTGAACTGACCTCATTTTGATTTCCTTACTTATTTTTTGGGTAAACTGCATATGACTACCTTTATGAATTGCGCACAAACACATGACTACCCTTGTGAGTTCTCACGTGTCACCATTGTAAAAAATAGACGGAAACCATCAATTTTTTTTCTTTTTCAATTAAATGTTTTATAGAGCGATTTTGAGATTACAAGATAGACATGCTGATCTAATCATTTCATGTGGAATCTAGGTGGTGGTTGAAGATTGTACAGAGGAGAACTTACCGCCTGGGTGGAAAAAGGAAGTCAAGATTAGAAAGAACGGAAATAAAATCAAAAGAGACCTGGTATCTCTCTCTCTCAAGTGAGTTTTGTGTATGGTTCTAGAGTTTAATAACGAATCGTTACTTGCTATAGTTCTACACAGATCCAGTCAATGGATATGTATTCCAATCCAAAAGAGAAGTTTTGCGCTATCTAGAAAACGGTCAGATCAGTAAATATGCATTAAAATGGAAGAAATGGCAAGTCAGAGATAAAGAGTTGATGAATGACCAAAGCTCAGTAAGTTTAGTTCACCAGATCATATACTCCATGTTTGTGCTACTATTTCGGTTCACGTTGATGGGTATTCTGAAAGTCAACTCTTTTTTTCGTTTTTGTTTCAGTCAAAAACCGATCGTCCCTCAACCAGCGAAAAGAATTCAGCAGGTGAGGGTTTGATAGAGTCAGGTCCCGTAGAGTGTCCTTAACAAGCAATGAAGCTAAAATGAATTTGCAATATAGGTAATGGAAGCTTTGACTCGGCCAACTCTGTAACGCCCAAAGCCTGTGAACCAAAGAGAAGGCAAGGCAAGAGGTTAAGATCATCAGTCGAAGAGTCTGGTGAAAATGATGAAACCGTTAAAGAATCAAAGAAGCAAAAGGAGTTTAGCTTACCCCGCCGGTCTTCAAGTAGACTCGCTGGAATTGAACCCAAGTTAGCTATAAACCCAACGTTGAGAGGATCATCTGTAAATGCTGCAAGAAGAGACCCACATAAAGGTGAGCTTGTTATAGCTGTGATGGCTGCTTCACTAGATGGAGTCTCTAATATCGACACTCTGGTCTCTGCTGTTCTTCGGGACACTAGTAAACCCATGAAGCTTGTGCCAAGACGTTGTAGCAGGTTCAACAATGCCAGCTCAGCCAATGATGCTGATCTAGATCCGGGCTTCAAGGACAGTGCTAATCAGCAGATCAAGGCGGTGCCATCGAACCAGAGCAAAAAGGCTCACGAGGATCCGAATGTAACTTCAAAGCCAGTTCAGAAGCTTGAAAATGAGAACATTGATATCGAAAAGACAGTGACATGCACTTTCCCCTCTGGGGAGTTATGGTCAGACCCTTGTATTGAATTCGCATTCAAGACTCTTACAGGAGCAATACCTATAGACACAGCAATACAGGGTTGCTTCCAGCAACAATGTGGCTCATCTCTCAGACAGAGGCCCAGTGGGCCTGCACTACCAGATATTGGCTCGCCAGGCTCTTTTCAGAATGACATTTCATACCTCTTTGACGGGCCGGAGAAACCATCGACCCCTAAACAAATGCTGCCTCCCAACTCTTTGGTCCAGGCCCGAGAAAATGCAAGCCTGCCTGCTCAGAGCGTGATCGGTACTGAAGTGAAGAAGGATATTCGCAGGAAGGTAAGATCTTAAGCAGTGGCTAGCCCTTTTTTTTTGGGTGCTAATGATAGTTAGATCATGGTAAACGTCGGGCCATCGACTTAGTCATGACGCCTTAATTTTTTGTCTTTTGATATTAACCCGTGGCAGTGACACATGAATGTACATATGTTAACAGCTTAACCTCGTACCAAGGCCTATTGTGTGTATATATATATATCGCCTTTTTGGTGTAAATCAATGGACACAGATTTCTGATCATTGTCGATTCAAGATATATATTAAGTTGAGATCTTTAAAACTCAACTTGCTTATCATGCACAATGCGTGTATGAAACACAAAGCTCTAGTCTTTTTCTATTAAGATCGGCCTCATCGAGTTACGTAGAGAAGTCTTCTAGTGCATGTGATTGAGCTGAACTGTGCTTATGCTTATCTCATCACTCATTGTCACTACCTATTCATTGAAATGGCTCACACTATTATTTACTAGTTTCCAAGTCCTCGCCGTTTAGCATAACTAGGAAGCTGTGGCACTGCAGCAATGGATAAGGATTGTGGATCAACCTTAACCTTCTCAGACATATACCGGACAAGATAGAATTGGTCGCCCCGAAACCGATGGCTTATCCTGAGTTTGAATCTGAATCTTTCAATTTAATGATACAAAGTAAATTAGGTTCATCACACGAACTCATGAAACTTACTGATACAATTTTATTTATTTATTGTGAATTGGTTCTATTATTGGACTCAATTTATGATTTAAATGTATTTATCTTTCACGGCCATGGCTTACATGGTATGTTATTAATTACCGGTATTAATTATTAAATGAGATTATGGTAAATAAATAGATAGGATAAGAAGATGAGAAGAACAGGTCATGATGATGTCATAAAAAAGAAAATAAATATAGAATGCTAAAAAGCACGAGGATCGACTTGTGATGTTGTGTCAGCTCAGCTCAGCTCAACAAAATGGGTTCAGTGTGAGTAAAGATCTTGCCGAATCAAATCTGGTTCCTCTGCGTGCTTTATCCGTATCTCCATTTCGATCCTCATTCAATCTCTCTCTCTCTCTTCAATCTACAAGCTCTCTCTCTCTCTCTCTAGAGCTCACTCGCTGTCTCCGGTCACTACTTGGCCTGAGATCGTCGGAAAATGGAGGCGTCGGGGAAGATGATCCTGGTGACGGGAGGGGCAGGGTTCATAGGGACCCACACGGTGCTTCGGCTTCTCAAGGAGGTATTTAGGGTTTCCATCATCGACAATTTCGACAATTCCTGCGCGGAGGCTGTGGCTCGGGTGCGCTCCATGGTCGGCCCCGAGCTCTCGAAGAAACTCGATTTCACTAAGGTGCCGCACATTTTCTGGAAATGGGTTCTTGAAAGTTCTGTTTTTTTTTTTTGCATAAATGTTGATGCATTTTGTGATTGGTGGTTGGGTTTGATTTTCAGGGTGATCTTAGGAATAAGGAAGACTTGGAGAGTCTCTTTACCAAGACGAGGTATGTGTGTACATTTTAGCTGACAGCGGATTTGATTTTGTTATTGTTGCTGGAGAAGTTATTTGATGATTGTGATTGGTGGGATTTGATTAGGTTTGATGCTGTGATCCATTTTGCCGGGCTTAAAGCTGTTGGGGAGAGTGTTGCCTTCCCTCTCCGCTACTTTGATAACAATCTGATTGGAACCATCAACCTGATTCAGACTATGACTAAATTTAATTGCAAAATGGTGAGCTCCTGTTTGTTTGGATCTATTGAAGTTCCTTGTTCTCTATATCACAAATATGGTTATTTTTTAAATTTTGCATCTCATACTGTTGGAAAAATTCATGTACTCTACTACTTCCATGCTCGTCATACAGGGCTTACTGCAATAGTGATGTTGGACTGTAATGGATTGTAGTTTATCTAATGACTGGATCTGGATGGTGATTATATGTCTTCATTACCTAATGTTGCAAGAAAGAATGGCTATCCTAGGGGATCTGCTCTTGTTAGGAGCCTTTTCAATAATTTTTGCTGTCAAATTATTCTCCTTTTTTCTATTATAAACCTCGTTCTGCTACCTTTTCTTGACTTGTTGCTCTTCCCTTAACTCAGTAGACTCGGAAAAGTAGGAATGTTTCTCGTTTACAATTAATGATGTGTGTGGATACTTACATATCTTTACAAAAGTAGCTCTAGTTCTCATGATCGGCGTTATTAACTATGAATCTGATTTTTTTTGGTAAATAGATGGTTTTCTCATCATCTGCAACTGTATATGGCCAACCTGAAAAGATTCCATGTGATGAGACTTTTGAGTTAAATGCTATGAATCCATATGGACGGACCAAGGTAATTGCTTATGGTTTCATTTCATTCAATCTTAGTTCTGTTTGAAGTTCAATAAAGCCATCAGAGATGGAACAATCATTTGATTCCTGACAGTACTTGTATTCTATTTTGCTAGCTTTGGCTTGAGGAAATTTTCCGAGATATCCACAGGTCAGATCCAAGTTGGAGAATTATTTTACTGAGATACTTCAATCCTGTCGGGGCTCATGAGAGTGGTACAATTGGGGAAGATCCCAAAGGAATCCCAAATAATCTTATGCCTTACATTCAACAAGTAGCTGTTGGCAGATTGCCTGAGCTTAATGTGTATGGGCATGATTATCCCACAAGGGATGGTAGTGCGGTACGTGATATCTTGGGATAAGGACTGTCCTACCTGATTGTAGTGTCCAATCACATAGTTTTCGTTCTTGTGCTGCTTGTGGAATTTTATTTTATTCATTCTACAGGGTGTGGCTTCTGCTACATTAAGTCTGTAGAAACCACCAATTGATTTTCACTTGAAATTATATGTTCTTTGATGAACAGATTCGAGATTACATCCATGTGGTGGACTTAGCTGATGGCCATCTTGCAGCTCTTAGGAAGCTCTTTACTACAAAGAGTATAGGTACTTTTTCTTACGTGTATGGATCATCTTGGAGTTGCCATGATTGTGTGTATATGGATCATCTTTTAATTGCCTCCCAAATGTTTTCTTGTCTTAGGTTGTACTGCATATAACCTGGGTACGGGACAAGGTACATCTGTGCTTGAAATGGTTGCTGCTTTTGAGAAAGCTTCTGGCAAGGTCACTGTCCTCTCTCTCTTCTCCCTCTTTCATATGGTGTATATGATGTTGCTAAAGTTCTACTATTTTATTTCAGAAAATTCCTTATAAACTATGTCCAAGAAGGCCAGGAGATGCGACGGCTGTGTATGCATCTACAAAGAAAGCTGAGAAGGAACTTGGTTGGAAGTATGTTCTACCTTTCCTTTTTCTCGTATAATTTGTGGTATTCTGCGAAAATTCTGTAAAAATAATTTGGTATCATGTTGAATTGGGATCAGTCCTTGTGGTAGGCAATGTGTAGTAGCCTCAAGAACTCCTTTTTACCCATTAATGTGAACCTGTTAATTAAGCCAAGTTTTCATAAAATGTTGAATAATTTAGCATTAAGAAACGCATACACGACAATTAACAGCTTCTCACTATTTACAATTGTCATTTTATCTTCAGGGCAAAATATGGTTTAGCAGAGATGTGCAGGGATCAGTGGAACTGGGCAAGCAAGAACCCATGGGGATACCAGTCCAAGCCTTGAATGTGATGCCTATTTACAGAACGATGGGGAGACATACTAATTGCTCAGATCATGTTGGGATTGAAGAAGTACCGCATTTCACATTTGGCAAATCGAATCTGGTCATTCATGTCCCGTTTCTTGTTTTGCTGGAGTTCATGGTTGTTGGTTAGTGTTGAAATAAAGTAGAATAGATAGATAATAAACAAGGGTTGTGAAGTTTGATGATCCTAAAGAATGGTGAGTACATCAATTTAGCTTCACAAACCAGTCATGTATGAAGTGTTTTGGGGCCATCATTCTTTCCAGATATGTAAAGTTTGGTAGGCCCGTATGAATGAATACTTGTAAAATGAACCTTGAGTTTTTATATTAGTTCAATGATTTTTATGTTTGCTACCATAATAGCATCTATAGCATGCCTGGCTTTTTTTTTGTTGACAACAAAAACATGCCTGTTTCTTGATTAGTATGTTTAGCAGTTTCTTATGATTGGAAATTCTAGTCTCTAATTGACAAATATTACACATTCTTGGAGTTGGAGATTCAATTTGGTCAGAAGCAAGTTTCTGGAATTTGAGACATTATACAGATAAAAGAGTGATCTTGTTGCAGCTCAATAGCTCAACCTAAAAAAGCCCTTCAGGGTGGTCTTGATCATGCAATTATCAGATCACTTCATGTTCAAGAAACAAAGTTCCACATCTTGATTCATGACCAAAACTTTTAGCACACAGAAAAGTACTATACTGAGCTTCTTTAGAAATCACATAAAAGTGACAATTACTATTTGATACACAAACTGATTATGCCATATATCACTAGAAATAGAATATAATTCTTTCATCCAAAGGAAAACAAATAAGAGAGATCGAAACATTGATCTCTGACTATTCCCAGGAAGCAAGAACAAAAGAGAGAAACAAACTCATTACCTTGCAACCCTAGAAGCTCTATCTTCTTCTTCAGTCAACGTAAGCCTGCCCTCTGCTATGTCACAAGCTGCAATGGGGATCCCAAGCTGTTTCTGCAACTTTTTAACCACAAACACTTCAGGCTCCTCACAAATGCTCACCACATTACCCTTCCTCCCAAGCCGCCCGGCCCGTCCAGCACGATGTGCATAGTGAATCGAATCCGTAGGCAAGTCAATATTAACCACAAGATCACATTCAGCCACATCTAAACCTCTTGCAGATAACTCGTTCGTGACCAAAACTCTCACTTTCCCAGTCTTGAAGTTCTGCATAGTAGTTGATCTAGCAAGCTTCCCAAGCTCACCATGAAGCTCTGCTGCTTCCATCCCACGAGCCTGTAGTTTGTGCACAGCGTCCTTCAGCTGCTTGCTGTTGTTCATGAACGCTATCACACAGTTGGCTTCGAGTGCGTGGACACATTTTCTCAAAGTATCAACCTTGTGCTGTCTCTTTGCAACACAATAGTAATGTTTCAGACCAGGAGGTAAGCTTTCAAAAGTAGCTCGAACCTGAACAGGATTGGGGCTTGACCCAGATGCAGAAGACAAGTTCACAGGTCCAGAGGAAGGGATGGCTTCTAAAGGTACGACCTTTTTGGCTTGAACAAGCAACGGGTCACATCCCCAGCTCCTAGCAGCCCTAATCACCGAAAATGGCACAGTTGCAGAGACCATAATCAACTGTCGCTCAACTCTCTTGTTAACTTGGTCTCTCTGTGCACCTGCTTTCCTTCCCACATGCTCCACTATCCTGTGCATGTCCTCGCGAAAGTTGAATGAGAGAAGCTGGTCAACTTCATCCAAGACCAAGTACCGGCAGCCATGGGTGTGAAGCTTCCCTGCAGCACTGATCTCTGCAATCCGCCCGGGTGTCCCAACAACAATGGAGGGTTTGTTTTTCTTCAGAGCTTCTTCTTGCCTTGACCGGTTCGCTCCTCCCACAAGTTGCTGAACGGCTCTCTTGTTCTGAGGCCCTAAAAGCTTCTCAACCTCCCTCACGATCTGCATGCCTAGCTCTCTGGAGGGAGTAACAATTACAGCTTCGATCTCCGTCTTGTTACCGTCATTGGGAGATTTGTTCTTCAGTGGCCCGACTTGAGAGAGTATAGGAAGCACGTACGCCAGTGTTTTGCCTGAACCGGTGTAGGATTGGATCACAACATCGTGATTCTTGAGGATTGTGGGAACAGCAGCGGACTGAACATCGGTTGGAGCGTTGAAGCCTTCACTCTCTAATCTTTGGATCAGTGAAGGCGGGATATCGAGCTCAGAGAATGATTTTGCAGTAAAAAGAGCTGAATCTATGGCAAGTGACTTCTTTGGCCTGATTGGTTTGGTTTCATTGCTTACAACTGTCTTTAAATTACTTCTTGGGGCCACGATTGAAGATCTTCGCTCCTTGCTTTTACTTATTGGCTTTGAGGTTTCTGTTTCCAGTTCACCCCTAAAACCGAGGCTTGCCATAGTTAGGGGTCCTCGGTCAAGATCAACCCTACTGAAAAAACGCACACTCCTGTGGAACCAAGATCTCTTTGAAACATGTGATAGCTTTTGTTTTGGCAGCGACTCCCCGACAAGAAGGAGCAACCTAGTTGAGACTAGTGCAGGCATTGTGTAGACCTTTCTTATGAAATAGCAACGGTGCCTTCTTAGAATATCCTACAAAAATCAATAAATGTTGAAGGCCAATGAGATGCATTTCGAAGGAACATTTTAAGTGAACAAGTAGAGTACTCCAAATGAAACACATTTATTCAACCTTAGAGACATCAAAAAGAAAACAGAGAAACACATTTCTTCAACCATAAACACGTTAACTAGCTACTTCAGCAACTCATCACCTAAATGAGTTTCTACTGACCTTGACAAAAACAATAGCACAACACGACCCCAATACATCAATGCAACTTCACAGATTAGTAAGTGAATCAAATTAAAAGCTACTATTAACAATCATTTCATCACATCATTTGTCAAGCCTGTCATTGAGAATGTGCCCACATTGATAGGTGCTCTAACAGACATGATGATGAAATTTACTATATATTTGGGACATTGGAGTCATATGATAGAGTGAGCAGCAGATAAACTAACCCAATATGTAAAAGGTGAGAGACAAAACAGAAATAAAAAGTTTCAAATGCAAGAGAATTATAATAAATTTCTTCTAAAAGCTCTATTTGGCATATAGTATTATTATTCCACATCTATTAAATAGCCACTAATAATTACTAAAGAGTACTTCAATACTGGGATGACGAGCTTTAGTAAGTGTGAGATTACAACATCATCGGATACTTTTAATGAATTGTGGAAACCTTAAAAGAAAACCAATTTTGTAAAATAGCAAAGTAAAGCCTCAACCATCCTCGGTAACATACTAGCATTAATAACAACTGGAAGCTATTGGAACTTTCAAATTCTGGATGACAATCTAGACATAAGTAACAGTTTTAGTGTGTATCCATGCAATGCAAGAACTTCTAAAAACTACAAATGAGTTGCCAGGAATAAACAGATTCAAACAGAGCATGTTTGGCATATACTTTATGCCTATAAGTTATTTTCTTCCAACCATTGGTTCCTACAACCAAGCCCAACATCAAATCATACCACTAGCAACCAGGTCTACATGCAAAACACAAACCAAAAACAAATATGTCTGTGCAGCAAGTTCTACATACAATCCCTGACACATCTACTTAGACTTTAGACAACTGGTTGGGGTTGCAACGGAAGCTAATCAAATTATGAGTAACAAATAAACTGGGATGAAACTCCTTTATTTCTAATCATCATTCTCAACCCTTATGATTATTTTTTGTCCACCATAGACATCCCAACATTTAGTGGCCATAAGTATGATTCTAAATGTTTAACATAGTGATTTTCATGACATTGACATCAAATTCGCTCTTAGAACCATTTCTTATAAACTATACAACCTATATTTCTATTCATCTAGAACTATTCAGAAACCAATGGTATTTGATAACTTTCAAAATTTGTATGGCTTTCTATACATAAATTCACCATCACAATTAGGACTACTCAATGTAAACATAACTCATGATAAATTAACTATAACAGTGAAATTTAATGAAATCCTAAGGAGGCCTCTAATCGTAAATTCATGACCTACACCTTCGAATTTCTACATTGGCCCCAATCACAATGATCTGTCCGGCAAATGTGGCTCGTACACTAGTATAATGCACTGGAATACATTGTAATCATTCCCTGAAGGCGTAAATTAAACCTACTAATTAAACAGAAAGCACAGTTTCAAATTTCAAGCCTAAGACGGAAATGAATTAGACTCAGAATTCGTGCTCTCCTGTGCGTGCAAATGGTGAAATTGACACCAAACAATAAAAGTTCACATCTATCAGGTACAAATCAAACAACTACCGCTAACTATGACCAATCGTCACCCTCACTTCCGACCTTTTCTCGGCAGCCAAACAGAACAGAAAGCATATCAAATTAAAAAATCTGCAGAAAGTTCACAGACAGGTACGCGAAGCGGAATGAGAACATGAAACGAAACCAAGAAAAGAACGTACCTCTGCGCAGAGCAAGCGGAGCAGGAAGCAGACAGCAGAGAGGAGTGAAGTGCAGAGAGATAGGGATTACTGATTAGAGCACGCTCTGATTCTGAATTTTTTTTTTTTTTTGTCTTGTTTCGTACAGTAACCTCCGAGCCCTAGATTTTTTTTTCTTTTCGCCCCAAAAACTTATTTTCCCACAAATGAACAGTGTTTGAGTTTCGACCTCACTGTACTCTTCCAATTGATGTTTCGACCCCTCATCTTTCTCATTATTCCGTTTTCTGATCATGATGAGATGTGCATTGATTTGATTTGAACAACAAGGCAGTCCAATGAGCTTTGTTGATTTCATTTTTGGTGTCGTGTTTTCTGCAATGGGCTTTTGAACTGAAATGAACAGTATTAACTGTTAATTGGGCTATTATGAACAAGGATCCACCAGATCGCTGACCATTTCGGCCCATTGGCCATGCACCAACAACCTGTCGGTTCGAGACAAAAGGGCAAATCAGTACCAAAAAGAACAAAAACATATTGTACTTCAAGGAGGGGTAAACATACTCATTTCTATGAACTCAGTGCAAATTTTTTTTTTATGATAGTGATATCGGGCAACTTTTCGTAATCTTATAAAAAAACTTGTTTTTTATTCAATTTGGGCAGAGCAATTGAGATTATATTATTAAAAATACTCAAACTACTCCTATAAACTTTAACCCCATAACTTTAAAACAATCCTTTAAACTAAACTCTAGAGCTAAACCCTAACCAACGAAGGTGGTTGCGGTCAACGAGGGTAGTTGGCCGACGGTTAGGTTAGGATTAGGTGGCAAGTTCGGGAAATTTTGATAGATTGTGAGGGCATTTGAGATATTTTACATGTACAGGTTATGAAAGATGGAAGGATGCCTTTTTTCACAAAAGGTCATTTACGACGAGTTCATATATAGGAAAGATAGAAATGGATATATAAATATAGTTATCCCTAAAAGATATCCTTAATTTCTTAACTTGTCATAGCAAGGAACTCTTGACACAATACGAACTAATAAAGCACGGTGAAACAAAGTGTGTACTGAATCAGATTGTTGATAATTAAGTACCGAGATCTTACCTCCATCGGGTTTGGTTACTCTAGATTCTAGATGATTACTAAAAAACTACTCTCCAGTATCTCTATATTCTGTTCATTATTTCACGAGTTATCTATATATTAGATAGGACATGTCATTCATATATTAATTGATTCAAAGTCTTCAAATTATGTCGAAATGTCTTCAAAATACCCACGATCTCTCTCTCTCTCTCTCTCTCCCTCTCGTTCTAGCTATAAGAGGAGAAACTAGAGCTGTCGCAACCGATAGGGGGAGGAGGTGTGGTCCCCCCCCCCCCCCCCCCCCCCCCCCAGTGCTCGATCACTCTGATTTGTCGTCGGATTTGAGCCATTTCGTCGAATCTGAGCCATCACGAAGCCTTCCCCCGATCTCTGGCCTTCTTGTCGTTGGTCAGTGCCGTGTAGCAGCACCGGACCGTGGAAGATGTCATGGAATCACAGTCCAACCTCAAGATGGAGTTAGGCTCGTTCCTTCAATCGGTTGTTTGGCGATATCCGATGTCTCTTGGGCTTGTGCAGGCCGGTGGCCACGCGATCCATCCTTAGGCCGGCGTGGATTTGGGGTGCCTTGTGTCACGGGACCAAATTTCAGCAACTAAGGTCCGTGCGGTCCCA
>JAYMSW010000258.1:0-26042 GCA_036897725.1 Erodium texanum
AAATGCCCTAGGGGTACCGTGGAAGATGCTCTCAAGACGGGTGTCACAATTGAATCTCCCATTGACTTCATTCTAGTAGACATCGAACATGATGTCGAAATTCCCTTTAGTGTGAGAGATTCCTACTTGGACTCGAGTAATTCTGTTCTCTATGTTCAACCTATACCTTTGGTTTTCAAAACTAATATTGAGCATAGAAGTTTCACATATAGTAGTCCTAATTTCCCTTGTGCGAACTGTCATTATTCTATTTTGGTAGATGCTCTTGACCTGTGTTGTCATGAGCATATCCCGCTTCATGGGATTTATACCTCTAATGATTTTTATTAAGATGAGTGCAACCATGATTATTCTGTTAAGGCAAGCTTGATGAAACTAGCCATGTATTTATGAGGAGAAAGATACTAATGGGTGCTCCAAAACACACACAATTCAATTAATGATATGGTATTGAAAATCAAGATTGAGATAGTTTTATATGATAGAAATCATGTATGTAAAAAAAAAAATTAGCATTCGTGCAAGTTATAAGGGCAAGGCCAACGTTACATCGACGTCAACGCCGTCATGTCGGACTCGATGAGGTTAGTTGCATGGATGCCAATGTCGGTAAAAACAAGGCCAACGATGTGGAGGTGCTCTGCAACAATGGTGTGGAGGTGAAGATCCGAGGATGGAGAGAGAAAGAGAAGAAAAGAGAGGAAAGAGATGAGGTTTGAGTGGTACACGCTCTTTGATTGGTCAGCATCGTCTCTCTACAGAGCTACAATATTAAGGCAACACTAGTGTTAATGCATTTGCGTACGATGCCAACATCGATGTCAAAGCTCAACACCGCTCGACACCAATCCATTGACTTTGCTCTAAGTATGATCAATTGAAGATTGAATTAATAGAGAATCCAAGATACTTTAGTGGTCTTTGAACCTTTTTGTTTGCATATGTTGTTGTTCTAAAAAAAAAAAATATTTCATCTACTAAATCACTTCATATTCATGTAGGAAACGAGTTAAAAAAACTTAAATTTTACTTTTCCGTCTCAGCCCAAACCAATTACATGGCTTTGGGCAGCCCACACCAAACAAGATGTGGGCTCATATAACATAGATGTTCCAGATTGTTTTGGAATATTTTATTAATTTATTTAAATCCCAACGATGTCGTTCTGCATGGAAAGAACTTGTAGGCCTTGGGGTGGGTCGCTCGGTGCATCCAATCTCATCGAGAAACAAATAAAGTGTGAAAAACGAAAGAATCAGATCCCGATTCAAACATTTCATCGGAACCCAAATCCTGATTCCGTCACCGTCTTCATCGTCGCTTGAGGCACAGCTCAACGAAACCAAGCCCTGGTTTGCTCCCAACAACCTTCTGGTGCTACTCTCTTCATATCCGCGACCCACTGAATCGAGCTCCACAAGGTTCGCTTCGCTCTCAGAACCCGATCCCGATCTCTCCCTCTCGATTTCGGATCCCTCATTTCTCATTTTTGGTCTCGGTCTATGCTGCGATTGCACACACAATAAGCACGTACTTTTGTGCCGGTGGGGTTGTTTGGGTTGATCTCTGGATGGTTCGATTTGATCGAGTTTGGTTTGTATTTGTATTTGATCTGGGTTGTGTGATTTCAATTGGGCGTTTGTAATGCAGGGTCACTGATGTGCGCTTGAATTTTGCGGGGTTGAGTCTCAGATCCGGTTGGTTTTGGTTCTGAGCTAGCCTCGTAGGATGGCGTGGTTCAGTGGGAAAGTTTCTCTCGGGAACTTTGCCGATCTTGCTGGGGCGGTGAATAAGATCAGCGAGAGCGTGAAGAACATTGAGAAGAATTTCGATAATGCTCTTGGGTTTGAAGAGAATCCTGAATCCAGCAGTAACAGAGGCAGCAATGAAGGTATAGATTATATTGCTTTTGCTTCTTGGGGCTTGCTCAAATATGTGTGCTTTGGATGTGTTTTTTCAGTTTTTGTGTAGAAACATATGTTAATTGGCTCAAGTGTTATTGTATTTGATTAGTGATCAAGATACATAGTAGAGCTGATTATCATCTTTAGGTGTCGAGATTGAGCCTTTAATCCAATCAGTATTTGAATTGGGATGATATGCTATCCTGTCTGGAGGATATAGTAGCTCCAGTACACAACCATTGCTTCATGTTTTTTTTTTCCTACCAAAAACTATGGTGTTCAGAGGATAGCAGATTTAATGTTAAGGGCTTACCAAAGGATTATTTCATTTCCACTGCTCACTTTTTTCTTTGTAGTAGTTTACTTTGTCTCTCTTGAATTCCTCTAACGATATTATGGAAACTATTGCCTGTTGAACAACTATTCTGTAAATGGTATGGTCAAGAAGAAATACAGAAACAGATAAATACATGTTTGTACAGACACAAAGTGGCTAGTCCTGCTTGTGTCTTGTATAACTTTTGAAACAGGCTGACGCAATTTTCCACCACTCTAGGATTGTTGGGTACAACTT
Organism: Erodium texanum; assembly: GCA_036897725.1. Classification (NCBI taxonomy): domain Eukaryota; kingdom Viridiplantae; phylum Streptophyta; class Magnoliopsida; order Geraniales; family Geraniaceae; genus Erodium; species Erodium texanum. Next base: position 2,479 of record JAYMSW010000258.1, read on the forward strand.
AATTAAATGAAGGAAAAACATGTTCATTCTACCAATCAATTGTTTCAGCATTGGTGTTGAACTTTTTTCCAGTTCCAAAAACCTTTTGTTTTTGGTGCTGCTGGTAAATAAATTCATAGACATCCGACAAATCATTAGAAACAGGTGCCAGGCATGCTTGTATGACACACAAAGTAGAAGCACATCTATGATCAAGCTTGTCTGGCTCATATTTATCAAATGGTACTCCTAAAGAGGATTCCATTGGAAGGCAAATCAGGTGTAGGGCTTTTAGAATATATGAAAGTTGATCTAAAATCAGTGAGGACTTCATATTGATTAGAAGAAAACAGAGAAGAGTGAAGGAGAGACTATGCTTATGAGCAGATTTTACATGTGACAGTCTTTTGGAGAGGAGTTTTTTGTTTGTGGATGGCTCATTGATTTACTTGACTAGTTTTGGGCCTGTTAATTGTACCCAAGAGACGGGTGCAACTTTTACATGCTTTATCCTTTGCACCAATTGTGCATGAGGCAAGACAACAAAGTTACTGTTGTGCTGAAGCTCATCCTCTGCACCAGCAAATTGGTAGAGGAGAAGAAAAGTAGGTAGCCCTCTAGAATTCAAACCTTTAAGGACTAAACTATACATGAAGTTCTGAGGGATATCCTCTTCTTTTGTATCAGCAAAAAAATCAAATAAAAACTAATAATAGATGTTTTGGGTCAGTGTTAAGTTGACCAATGTGTATGTTATCGTCAGGGTTATGGGCATTTATGGGACCGAAAAATGAAGAAAATACTGTTGAGTCATCCGAGCAACCTGAGACCGCTCCTAAAGTTGAGGAGGAAGAAAGGCCTGAAGCAGACCCGATAATAGACTCTGCTCCTAAACAAACACACCTTCCAGATAACACTCAGCCTGCGGAAGAAGAAAATGAAGTGCTGAAGACACAAGAGAATCTTGAGGCTCCAGACAAGGCACAAGAAACAGATGATGTGAAATTAGATCCTGGAAAAGTTGATTCTGAATCACCATCAATACCTGCTGATCCACAAGAACAGGATGCTGAAAATAATCAAGCAACAGAAGTTGTTGATACTGTACAGCAGAAAGAGAGTGTAGAAGGGTCCTCTGAAGTTTTAATATCAGCAGAAGATAAGTCAAGAAGCATTGAAGCAGAAGCAAAAACAGAAGCAGAAGCAGAAACAGAAGCAGATGAGGTTGAGGCTGACTCTGTACAAAAGGAGTCACATAATATAGTTGATTTGCATGAGAGCACCAATGCTCATAATGAAACAGCAGAAGAAACCATAGGGAAACGTTTGCTAATTCATTCCGAGGAATCAACCGATAGCAATGTTGCCACTGTGACTGATGTATCCAATTTGCAAGCTGGTACCGAGGAGGTTGGAAATGCTGATGAATCCTCTCATGACCAAATCCAACCAACTGCACGTATTCCGGAGGGCTCTTCAGAAACAGAAACAGAATCAGTTTCTCCTAAAGAAAATGTGGTTCACGAAGAAGTAAAAGTGAATCAGCAAGCAAATGATGATGAAACTGACATGAAAAAGCAACACCTGGATTCAGAAAGGAAAGCATTTGACTCACCACATACAGTGCTTGAGTTAGAGAAAGTGAGGAAGGAAATGAAGATGATGGAAGCTGCATTGCAAGGAGCTGCAAGACAAGCTCAGGTATTTCATTTGTCACAATTATGTTATTGTAGGGAATATTTGCATCTGAGCTTCACACACAGGATCCAGTTTGTCACTTCCTCCTAATGTAGTAGTTGCCTCATTCAAAGTGATGCTGGAAACAGTACTGAATCAGTCCTCATGCATCTGGATGTCCTGTTTCATAACCAAATTTCTACAGTTGTTGAAATGTCAATCATTTTTACTCTCTTCAGGCGAAGGCTGATGAGATTGCGAAGTATATGAATGAAAATGAGCAATTGAAGGCTGTAATTGAGGACTTGAAGGTACTACTGCCCAGCTCTTTTTTTTTTCCAGGAATACTTTCTAAGGGAGTAAGCTAAGGATAATAAAGATAACATATGGACATGCATATATGCATTCATAGCAAGGCTAGTTTATTTATTATCAGTCATTAAATTGTTGTGTTTGGATTTTTTCCTATTTGTGTGTATATGTCACTCAATTGGCCTATTTTCTTTTGTTAGTTTAGGCTCCTTAGGGGTGGTAAAAAGTCCCGAATGGTTGACTCTGAGTGGGTCACTTGCTTCATTATCTATATAAGTGTCAATTAAGAAATTATACCCACTTTTTGTTTATTTATTAAAATTGTAGTATTCATGCTACAGAATCTTCAAATGTGAGCCATGATGATTTCTACTAATTAAAGGATGTATACTAGCTAGCTATCATGTGAATGCACTCCAATTAATTAAGAGTTGCTGATATATAAATCCTTACCCAGACAAATAATATCAACAAAGAAAAATGATCTACCTTTCTTTTAATCTAAACTGGTTATCTCATACATTCACTGAGCCTCAAATCCGATCCATATTCTTAATGAGTGCCTTAATATCTTGGTGATGTGCCTCCAAGCTTTGACAGTTAACTAAGTTCTGCATGTTTTATGGAACAGTGACTATGGTGTATGGTTTCATTTGTGCTAATGGCATTAAATGCTATAGTGTTATAAGCTTTTACGTTAGTTTGGCTTGTAGTTAAATTGAGATTGGTAATGTAATTTTGTTTGGTTCAATTCACATTTCACACTCAAATGATTCTACAGCCTTTATTTCTGGTTAAGTCCTTGTGAAGTTTGTTTGTCATCCTTTATACTACAAACATGATAGCTTGTTCTTTTTATTTACGGTTATTTGTTCTTCATAAATAGTTTGATAACCGCATCAGTTTCCCTTAGAATTATGGTCGGTTTTGTATCTTTCTATCTTCATTACTAATCTCTATCATCTCTGTAATCATTTATTTCAATTATGATTCTAGATATATATGTATATATATACATTACTGTTACATGGCTTAGGAGTTATAAGTTCTGCTTGTGTAATATTTTTTCTTCCCTATCACATCACCACCAGTATTCCAATTTAACTCCAAAGTTTTTTGTTTGAACAGAGGAAAACTAATGAAGCAGAAATTGAGTCTTTGCGGGAAGAATATCATCAAAGGGTTTCAACTCTTGAAAGAAAGGTATGAATCTCTCTTGAAATCACTTGTTTGTATTTTTCTAGGTCAGATTAGCAGGTAATAACTAATAGTTATACGATGTTGAGAATGATTGATTGAAAAGTTGTCTTTGAATGTCACTCCAACAATTTGAGTCCATGAATGATGTGATGCTCATTGCCTTGCATTTATATAGCCTTGTGGAATTTGTTATTCAGTATAGAAATACGCTTGGACTTTCCAGAGTTAGCCTTTTGTTCAAGGGTGGCAATGCCTTATGCATGCCTTGTATTGTAGTTTTTTATAATTCTGTGAAGGGCCTTAAGGCATTGTGGTAACTTTTATTATGAGTAGGTTGGTAGTGCTATCTGCCTCTTGTTATCTTGAACTTCAGATGCGAATGTTTTGTATCATTTAAGTATTGATTCATGTACTCTTTTTGAATTGTTTGTTATTGAATGAATAGTATCACACTCGGAAAGGTACACATTAAAATTCCAACTTATTGGCATGACCTGATGAATCCTTAAGTGCCACTCATGTCTTTCTTGAGCTATATAATTAATTGCCACCCTACTGCAGATTTCTGGTTTTTAGATTTTTCTTTCAGTTTTTTTTAAATATATTTTTTTAGATATTGAAGGAAGTTGATAATTTGCTTTATGTACTGCCAACCAACTTATGATTATCTGAAGGGGAAAAGTAATTCTATATATGATTCTCATTGTTACAAGAGTATCTGCGAATTGTGTTTGCGTTGTGTTCTGTATGCATGTTGAGTTTGTGTTGTGTGCTGTATGTATATTGCGGATGCAAGTAATTGACGTAATAAATTGATGATGCACCTTTTTCAAGGAAATTATTGCAAGGTATTGGCATCTTTATTCTGGTGGAATCCATTTTACTGTTCATAGTGCTTCTAATCTTAACCAAGGGTTATGGGGATGGGGCAAGGACTTCATTTAATAAGCATGAAGTCACTGGTTCCATTCCCCTCAAACCTCCACCAGTTATTGCTTATCAAAAGAATATCGTGCTTCTAATCTTGATGTCTACTTGTTTTCCCTATAAGTACAGCTTTATGCTCTTACAAGGGAAAGGGATACACTCAGGAGGGAACAGAATAAAAAAAGTGATGCTGCTGCTCTATTGAAGGAAAAAGATGAAATTATTACACAAGTGATGGCTGAAGGTAGGGTTCTGTGAATTTCATGTTCAAGAATGTTCCATTTTCAAACAAAGTTTTTTGCCCATTTCTTTCTGTTTATCTGAAGTGTTCATTGTTTTCTCTTTTTTTAAATGTAAGTTTCAACTGCAAGAGTATATTTAGGTACTACAGGCATTTAGAGAGATGGTACCCTGGAAGAGTATTAAAAAGTTGAACTTCAAGTCCAATAAATAATGAAGATAACATTTTTGGGTGGTCTAGGCACATTGATTATTTGAATCGGAAAAGGGCAAGGGATGCAATAATGTGGTTAATGATAATTGTGCTACTGCCTGATAAAGTCTTGTATAACCAAGCATGAACCAGAGCTTTAATCTAAGCACATTTTATATTGTCATTTTCTTTACAGTTTTATAGATTTAAGTCTACTGAAAATAGGTTTAATGATCTTAATTGAAAGAATGCAATACTTTGGTAAAAGAATTTCTTTTGATTTAGACTTGCATGTCATGATGGTAAAATATGTGGAATAATATTTATCATATTAGCACCTTGGATGTGTATTAAAGAGCTCAGTGAAAATTTAAATTACTATATTTTGGAAACAAAAGTTTATTCTCTGCATTCCATCTTAAGTTCTTTTATGCCTCTTCACAAAGTTAAGATTGATATTGTTAGTTGTTGATTTTCCATATGTACCCTTATTGGAACTAACTCTTAGTTTCGATAACATACTAGTTGAAAGGATGTTCTTGGAAAATTTACTATACCTGATTATAAGGAAGTGGACATTCATGGGAGTAATTAAGCTCAGGTCATAAGTAATGGGATTGTGGTCTCCCCTAATTAGTTTCTGATACTATTTTAATCACAGTTCAGAGACAAATATGTATATGTTTTTTTTACGTTGACTAGTCTGTGAGTGTTTGGTCCATTCTTTTGTACTTTGGCATTAGTCATGACATGTAGGATTCACTGGACAAGTACAGTTACAGCTCCTTGTTTGTATATAAATATATTCTTCTCTTCTCCAGGTGAAGAGCTTTCAAAAAAGCAGGCTGCTCAAGAAGCTCAGATTAGGAAATTAAGAGCTCAGGTGTGCAACAAAAATCTTATTGCGTATTTTTTGAGTTATCCTCTACTGGTTGTTCTATTTCGTGACATTTTGTGCCTTTTATCCCCTCTTTCTGAAAGCTAGGTTAGAGAGCTTGAAGAAGAGAAGAAAGGTTTAATGGCCAAGCTTCAGGTATATGAATTTATAAGCATCCATTAACACTGTTTTACCATATGTCAATATTAGTTATATCTCCTAGTGTTTGCAAGAAATTTACTGTTAAGGGCTTCCTCAAGCAGACTGGGAGAGATGTGCTTGTTTAAGGAGCATTCTCCATGCTTCATTTTTATGTTACTATATCATGTCTGATAAATGCTTTTACCATTGTGGACTTTGTATGATTTATATCCAGGTAGAAGAGAATAAAGTGGAGAGTATAAAGAGAGACAAGGCAGCCACTGAGAGTTTGCTGCAAGAAACAATAGAAAAACACCAGTCAGAACTTGCAGTGCAGAAAGAATACTATACTAATGCCCTTAGTGCAGCCAAGGAAGCTGAAGCATTGGCAGAAGCACGGGCCAATGATGAAGCCAGAACTGAACTAGAAGGTCGTCTGAGAGAGGCTGAGGAACGTGAAGCTATGCTAGTTCAGGCGCTTGAAGAATTGAGACAAACTCTTAGTAGGAAAGAGCAGCAGGTTTGTCTTGTTTATTTTGAAAATGAGATAAGCAATTGACATGCCAGACCAGAGAGTAAAAAAATCTGACTTAATTTTGCTTTGTTAAATATGATTTTGCAGGAAGTTTATAGAGAGGATATGCATAGAAGAGAGATTGAGGATCTTGAAAAACGTTATCAGGTCCGTCTGACCTCCTCTGTTTCAGATCGTTATTATTTTTCTCTCCTTATTAAATTTGGCTATTATCTTGTCTAGGCAAGTGAGCGCCGGTGTGAGGAGTTGATTAGCCAAGTTCCAGAATCCACCAGGCCACTTCTAAGACAGATTGAAGCTATGCAGGTAAGTATTGCTTCATTTGTGCCTATATTTGATTAGAAACTACATATACTATGGAGTTGGTCTTTTGATTTACTTGTATCATATGCATTGATTTTGTTGTTAAATATTTGCTAAATGTTACAGGAAACAAATGCCAGAAGGGCAGAAGCATGGGCTGCAGTTGAGAGATCCCTCAATTCTCGACTCCAGGTGTCTGGATTTTTGTATCCTGGTTCTGATTTAGGCATTTGAACCTCTTGCAAATGTACTAAATTTATCTCTATTCTTGTTATTGAATCCATAGGAAGCAGAGGCCAAGGCTGCAGGTGCTGAGGAAAGAGAACGATCTGTCAATGAGCGCTTATCTCAAACCCTATCACGAATTAATGTTCTTGAAGCTCAGGTGAGTTATTTGGTATTTAATGGAACAAATCATAAAAGTGGCTGACATTTGTTCTATATTTCAGATTTCATGTCTTAGAGCTGAACAGACACAACTGAGTAGGTCTCTAGAAAAGGAGAGACAGCGTGCTGCTGAAAATAGACAGGAATACTTGGTTGCGAAGGAGGAAGCTGATACTCAGGAAGGTCGCGTCAATCAGCTTGAAGAACAAATAAGGGAAATTAGGCGAAAACACAAGCAAGATTTACAAGAGGCAATCTTGCAAAGGGAAATGCTGCAACAGGTTCAACTTCTGGTTCTCTTTTATGACATGTTTTGAAGTGTCTCACATAAAGAACGTGAATTTAGTGACCACATGATATACTAGTACCACAGAATGATAATTTATTTAGCTTCCTATTTGTGTCTTTGGTTATTAGTCTCACATGATATTGTTGAACTGAGTTTCTGATTTCTTTTAGGAGCTAGAAAAGGAGAAAGCTGCTCGGTTGGAGTTGGAAAGGACATCTCGTGTCAATTCTACTGCTGTATCTGAACAAACTCCCTCAACAAACAATGATTATCCTTCTGAAAATGGTATAATGCCTTCACCTACTTTTTTTTTTAAAACTTCAATTGAGTGTCCATGAATTTTACTATACAATTTGTAATTTCATGCAGGTAACTTGGTCCGAAAATTTTCAAGTGCAAGCAGCCTAGGAAGCATGGAGGAAAGCTATTTTCTTCAGGCATCCTTGGACTCATCTGACAGTTTATCGGAAAGGAAATATCCCAGGGAGACGACACTTGGTCCTTACTATATGAAGAGCATAACACCTAGTGCTTTTGAAGCTAGCCTTCGCCAGAAGGAGGGGGAACTTCAATCATACATGTCTCGGTTGGTATGTATCTTTTCTAAACTTTTTGCAGGTTGGTACCTTTATCTTCAAATTGTTGTGGGTTGTGGCCCTAAACTTATATTTTGTTGCATTTTGTGTCAATTTATTCCAAAATGACGATTTCACACTTGAAGTTCTTAACTAAAAATAAATAATAAAGAACAAAAAATATTTTTTTTTGTTCTACTAAACTACTAAAATTCTGGATTTTTATTTACTTTTTTTTAAAAAATAAACTTTGAAGGGAAAATTCGTCATTTTAGAATAAATTGACACAAAGTGGAACAAAATATAAGTTCAGGGTCACAACCTACAACGATTTGAAGATTAGAGTAGCAACCTGCAAAAAATACATAGTATATGGTACTTTTTTGCCATTATCTCTAATCCATACAAGGGCTATTAGACGCTGTGCAGCTGTAATTTTGATTTATTCTACCACCATTATGTTCTGATTTGTTATTGATATTTTTGTTTTTGTCAGGCATCAATGGAAGCTATACGTGACTCTCTTGCTGAAGAATTGGTTCAAATGACTGAACAGGTGAGTGTTGTCTTGTCTATATCACCCTCTACTGCTTCTTCTTCGTTTTTTGGTGTCATTGATATGGAAATTGTACTTGTATTGCAGTGTGAGAAGCTTCGAGTTGAGGCCACCATGTTGCCTGGCTTACGAGCTGAGCTAGATGCCCTCAGAAGGAGGCACTCAGCTGCACTAGAGTTGATGGGAGAACGTGATGAGGAGGTATCGATGCTTTTGACTTCTGCTATTTTCTTGTTCATTTAAGCCCTGTTTGTTGCAAGAAAATATTTTTCCAGAACCCTTCAATAAGCTATTGAAAATTAGTCAACCTATACATTTCAGTCAAAAGATTCCTTCCCTGCATCTCAAAGTTGCTTAGACTGAGATGGCTGAGTTTTGGGAAAGTATTAAGCAAGGATCTAAAACTTGGTAACATTCAAAACTCGGCAAGGTGCCGATTAAGGATTTTTTAACTTAACAGGGAGATATCGGGGAAAATGCATTTTGCATTAAATAAATAAATATAGTAAAGACAAAAAGTAGCAATAGTTTAGTAAAATAAGATAGTTCCAAACACAATTTCATTCATGTTTTGTTTTGTGAGATTGAATTGTATTTGAAAAGTGAATCAAACTTGCTATCGATAATCTCTTTTTCTGTTTGTGCTGCATGCGGGTCATCGGATACAAATTTTCACATACACTTTAGAACTGTATATGAAAACTAGTTGTCTGAGTTTTGACTAAGCTTTGATTGAGTTGACCAAATTTAACCGAGTCTTAACTGATTTTCACTAACCAGTGGAAAACAGTCAAAAACTCGGTGGTTAAGTTTCACTGAGATATCAGGTTATTTAGAGCACTGGTATTAAGGTTAAATATAAATGTTTTGATAGGGCATCTGTCCTTCTAATTAGATGTTTGGATCATTTATACCATTATAGAAGAGGGCATTGCCTTCAGAAAGATATTCCTATAACGACTCGACCAAAAACAAACTTTCAATAGTTCAACAAAGAATAATGCTTTAAAAACCAGAAGGGAAAATTTTGATGCATGATTCAAGTAATATTAACCTAATTTGATATAAGTAGTGTGCGCCTCTTTGTTCCCTTTCTTGTACTTCTCTAGCAAGAATCGTGGTAAAACCACATCTTTTCTTATTAAGTGGTAAAACCACATCTTTTCTTATTAAGTATTGTCATATGGAATTTGATGCATGGATTTAGCTTGAGGAGCTCCGTGCGGACATTGTGGACCTTAAGGAGATGTACAGAGAGCAAGTGAACATGCTTGTTAACAAGGTATTGCTGAATCAAATAATCAATGCTTATTCTTCAACCTATAGATTTCTTGGATGCCAAGGATACATAAAAATACTTGTTTTGCATTTGTGTACAGATCCAGGTTATGGGCTCCTCAATGACCACTGCATGAGGTCAATATGACTTGTTCTTTGAGCAATTTCTGAGGTGTCATGCCCTAAACCTTAGGCATTACTGTCATTGGCATGACCTTATCAAGACTTTTGGTTTGTATTGTAATTTAGGATTTGTTGTATAGCACTATGTTTTATGTAACAAATATCTATTTTTTCTGAGCTTGAAGAAAATTCTATCTATTTTTATTTGACTCAAATGTTAATAAAACTAATTCATTGTTTTGTTTCCCCAAGAAAAAAAAGGGGGTGGGAATCCTGAAATATAAAGTATTTGATTATAAAATGTAAAAAAATTATTCATTGTAATGTAATGATGTGCTTTTGAAATTGTATTTTATCAAAAAAAAAAATGTATTTTACATTATACAAACATGAAACGTCCCTAGACTATATTATTGGTTTGCTTTTCATTTCTACTTAAAAATGTTAAAAGAAGTCATATTACCCGATGGATTTGGATGGTTAAGCTGGTTGATTAAGATCATCATTATTCTTAAAAATATCTGGTCTGATGGATATGCGGGAGGGAAAGGGTCAGGAAGGATACAGATTAAAAAAAAATATTCACATGGGAATTGTTAGAAAAATCTATTTGAATTGGTTCTACAACTGCAATTATTTTCAAATATTTGATTCGATGACGTGGCGGCAAGTAATTGGCTGTAAAGAGGACACGTGAACGTCTTCGATTTGTCGCGGGCACGAGTCTCTAGATGCTTTCCCTTTTCGTGTTAGCTACAGCAACGGCGGGACTGAGAACTGAAGAAACAGAGCACAGTCCGATGACGCCAAATGTAAACCATGTGGTACCCTGCGCACGTTAGTACCCATCCCTGACGTGTTTTCTACTATACCGTTTCGAAATCGTCGGCAAAAACGTTGACCCTGACGTCTTCTCAAGAGTGCCCCCTCCCCCCACCTCACCAGCGCATTTTAGCACGTTTCTCCGCTTCCTCTTCTTCTCCACCCACTCTCTCTCTCTCTCTCCTTCTGCCATTTTTGGAGAAGAAAGGTACGGTTTCTTGCCTCTCTCTATCTTCGCTACATTCTCACTCTCTCTCTGTATGTACCCGATTTGAAGATGAACTGTTGGATTGTTACTGTGATCTGTCGCATTCTGCTTGATGCAACGACGGCGGATGAATGACGATCTCATCTGTCGTTGCTGCTCGCGCACACGGCGGTTTGGGGTAAATGGTTGCTGGTCCCAGCTCTGTCCCTCGATTATCTTCGTTCGCAGTGAAGAGTGTGTTGTGTGAGCTAATTTCATTTTCTGTTCGTGGACGCTCACCTGGATGAAAGCGTTCATATTGTTGTGTTCATTCTCGTTGGGCATTTCTGTTTTGAGGACTGTTTGGCTTGATTTCTGGGTTTGTTTGGTTTGTGAGATTTTGTTTTCCCAGATCTGAATCTGAAACGTGTGTTTATTCAATTTATGTGTTTTATTTTTTAAATGGAGATTTTTTTAGGTGTGTGACTCGGAATTGAATGATGCTTTAGCTGATTTGATGGTTGATCTGGTTGGTTGTGTTGTAGCAGCTGGAGTCTGAGTCTGGAATTCTGAGTTTTCGAGGTCCTTATAAAATATGGCAATGAGAGGGCGCCCTAGTCGACCAGAGTCGAAGGAATTTTTTGAGGCATATGATGATCGAGAAACTTTAGGTACTTTTAAATTGTTCATCAACAGTTTTCGTATTATATTTGGACAAATTTACTATTATTTATGCTCCAAATGGTAAATATGTGCTAGTTGCTATAAGACAATAATTAAACAAAGATTTTGTTGATAATGACAAAGCAAGTACAGAAGCACTAGTCTTTCTGAGGGAGGTTATTTTTATATCATTTAAATGGTACTTACAGCTCAGTTATTTTTCATATGTGATTTAGTGCGTATACCAAATGGAGGGACTAAGGATATTGGAATTGCTTCATGGAGGCGTGCGTTGAGACATGTACTTGTGGCAACACTTTCTTCGTTCTTGTTTGGATATCATCTTGGGTTTGTTCCTAACCAATCAAAATTGAACCCCTTTATGTTCTTTGTTTTAAGGATCAAGTATTGACCTTTTCTCATTGCATATGCAGAGTAGTTAATGAAACATTAGAAAGCATTTCTATAGACCTTGGGTTTCATGGGAATACCTTAGCAGAAGGTAGTTTATAGGGTGAATGGATGATCATTTCACCTTGTTTAATTCCCACCTTCTGGAATTTTTTTGAGTTGTATCGTTTTATCTGTGTATTCTATTTTATTTTGGTTTGTATGTAGGTCTAGTGGTGAGTACATGCTTAGGGGGTGCCTTTTTTGGATCATTGATCAGTGGTGCGATTGCTGATGGGCTTGGTCGGCAAAGATCATTCCAGCTGTGTGCTATACCAATGATTATTGGGGCTTCAATAAGGCAAGTATTTGATTAAGCTCATATTAATATTATGGAAGGTATTTCAGCTTAACTTTTGTTGTGGAGTAATAATGGAAGATTTGTTTGCCGATGTGGATATTGGATGGATCAGTTGTTCATACTCATACTGTATAAAGCTTACAGAAATTCTCAAACATGTTTTGCAGTGCAACAACTACAACTTTGTGGGGTATGCTTCTTGGAAGGTTTCTTGTAGGAACTGGGATGGGTCTTGGCCCAACTCTTACATCTCTCTATGTGACAGAGGTATATTATTTATATTGACTGATAGTGAGCTGATAATATTATCCTCACCTTTGATGCCTATTTCTTTATAAGCTAATGATGTTTTGATCATGTTAACAGGTTTCACCAGCTTCTGTAAGGGGCACTTTTGGGAGCTTCACCCAGATTGCAACATGTCTGGGACTTTTGTGCGCTCTTTTTATTGGAATTCCTTCAAAAGACATATTGGGTTGGTAAGTAAATATAATATTATATGGATATCTTTCAGATAGATTTCTACTTAGTTGAACATTTTCTTGAACGAAAATCGATTGCCTAAATATCCGGGCAGTGATCTACTGTTAACTATGTCATGTGTTCAGGTGGCGTGTTTGCTTTTCCGTATCTGTGATTCCTGCTGGAGCACTAGCTCTCTTGATGCAGTTCTCTGTAGAAAGTCCTAATTGGCTTTTCAAGGTTATCTTTTCTTGATTAATACATCACACGTGTCTTAAAAAGTTGATTTCAAGTTTAGTAGCTGGTATTGTTTATTGCCTGGGTTGTAAGCATATTTTCTTTAGTTTGGGACTGTTGGCTATGCCTGATTATGTTTTGTTTTTTGCGAAATCTGGTATAGATCCAGGTAAACTAGATAATGATTAAGTACTGCATTTTCTCCCTGAAATAAAACTTCCAAGTTTACATCAAATTAAATAAATGGTATTCAATAGTGACTGCAATTTTTTTACCAGCAATATTGCTGCCCCTAAAATTTGAACACAAGACCTTGGATAACAAAACCAAATGTGATTTGCCTCAACAGGCATTGTGACTAGTGGCTACAACTAGTTGGGATTTGGAAATGTTGCATAAACGAAGGGCTGAATGTTGAAAAAGAAATCATCATTATTGTGGTCAGCCCTAGTTTGTCAGGGATATGCTTTGTTTGATTGTCCTATAACAAGAATGCTTCTTTTAGTTGCTTTTATCCAAGTTTGACCTGATAGTTTGACATAGATATAGATGTATAATTTTCTTTTCACGTCGTTTTTATTTGGAAGTTCTGCATCTTCAGTTGGGATGTCTGTAGGAAATTAGGAAGCGGGTTATGACATCTGAACTGGTCAATTCTCTCTCTCTCTCACACACACACATAAATAAACTCCCTGTATGCTCATACAAGTCCATGAGTGAAAATCTTAGATGTATACAACTTGCCGAGACATCTTATAGCTAATTTAACGTGTGACCATTGTAAAACACATTGAGCAAGAGGGATCAGGATGTAAAGAACAGCCCCAAAGATGCTAATTAGATGGAAATGAATACCACCATTATTTTCTCAACTAGCTTGTGTTATCAGAGTGGACTGATTTTACCGTGACCAACCATTTTTTTTTCTCTTTCCGGCTGCTATATCAAGATCCTTATATTTACATTTCATGTCATATTTCCATAATTTTCACATCCTCCAGCTAACTTTTTGGTTCATTCTCTGCCTTAAGCCTATTGATTGGATAATCAGTAATCTACCTCTTTAAGCCAGTATGTGGAATTTTCATTTCCTCCCACATGTGTTCACTTTACTGGCTGTACTTTCTTTTTTTCCATTGACCAGTTGAAGGTGGTTTATCAAAGTACTCTTTGTTTCTGGACTTTCAGAGAGGGAGAGGTGTGGAAGCTGAAGCTGCACTTGAAAAGCTTGTAGGAGGAATTCTTGCAGAAGCTGCAATGCAAGAGTTGTCAAACGCAGATAAAGGGGACGATGCAGAAGTAGTAACCTTCTCCGAGTTATTCCATGGCCGTCATTTCAAAGGTACATATATACCTTTTAACTTTTATCTATATAATGTGTAAATACATCTCTAACATATTTTTAATTTTCATTTCTGATAATCACTCTCATTTTGCAGTGGTTTTCATTGGATCTGCACTTTTTGCCTTACAACAACTATCTGGTATAAATGCTGTATTTTATTTCTCTTCGGTTGTCTTCAAAAGTGCTGGTGTACCATCGGATATAGCAAACATATGCATTGGAGCCGCAAACATATCAGGTACAGATGGCTGTAGTCAACCAATTTACTAATGCATTTTGAGATTATGGCATACTGTTCAATGTTTTTTTTTTTTTACAATTCTTTGTATTTTTTTCAGGGTCAGTTGTTGCAATGATTTTGATGGATAAGCTTGGGAGAAGGGTGCTTCTGCTTGGAAGTTTTGCAGGCATGGTATGTTAAAAATAGTAATAATAAATTGCCACAAACACTTTTCCTAATAGTTATAATTCTTTTGTGTGTTTGCATATGTGGTCTCTATAATATCACTTTTGTCATGAATTAATCCCATGCCTTGATTATTGCATTGTGTAGATCACAAATGCTAGCATTTTTATCTGACTTTTGTTCTGAAATTTTGTTGGTTCAGGCTTTCTCGATGGGTCTTCAAGTGGCAGCAGCAAGTTCTATTGCTTCAGGCTCTATGGCAGTGTATCTATCTGTTGGCGGCATGCTTCTGTGAGTACAGCTAAACTATTGCCAAGTGTTACTAAGCTTGGTATTACATTCAAGAATGGACCATTCTCGAGTTGAGATGATGTTACAGTTCAAACATGAAAATCATATACAATTGTTCGATTAGTTTATAATATTCTAAAATAAGATAATTTGAAGCACTTCGAATGTATAACTGAAGAAGGTAGAGAGATTGAATGTTGCACTCAAAAGGCATAAGATGGAGGTAGTAGTAGTGAAAATGAGGAAGCTTACTTGCTTCGTGGCAACACTAGGATGGGAAAGGTTAGGAATTAAACAATCCAGGCAACAAATTGTGTTGTTTATTGAAAATAAGATGAAGGAAGACCGCTTAAGGTGCTTTAGACACATTATGAGGAATTGGAGAAGACATGATAATGGATGACTTGACCAAGGATATTTTGTATTAGATTAGATGGAGAGGTAGAGGAGAATACTAGTGGAGGATCCCAAGCAATTTTGCTAAAGGATTCATGTAGTTGACCAGACTTTGTTTGAAAAATGGCTAGGCTGATCTTTTCTTCTTGTAAAAAGTAAGTATGTGACTGTACCATCATATTTAGAATTGGAATCTTAGTAGCTGATCTACAAAAGAAAAAAAGAAGTGTGCCATGACGATATTGCTTACAAGATAGGCAATAGGAGAGAAGAACTGTAGTATGTTTTGAGTTGTAGTGATTGTGTCACATTATGTTGCGCTGAACTTGAAGTTGATAATGCAGATTTGTGTTGACATTCTCTCTTGGTGCTGGTCCGGTCCCCTCGCTCCTGCTGCCAGAAATGGTCCCCAGTCGAATCAGGGCAAAAGCAGTAGCAGTTTGTATGGCTGTGCACTGGGTAATTATCTGCCACAAGTGTTGCAGTTTTAACTTGATTGAAATATAATCTTTATATCTCCTTTCTTCCTATCAATTAATAGTTGTAAAACATACTTTCAATTTTAAAAACTTGGACTTGCCTTTTTCATTCTTACCTTTCTTAGAAGACGAAAACAAATATGAATTATTAGTAAAATTAAAATCCACCTTGCTTTAGACTTGAAATTATGGCCACCAAGATTGGACATGGTTCAATATTTAATGAATTCAGAGTTTGATTCCTTGCAGGTGATAAATTTCTTCGTCGGTTTGTTATTCTTGCGCATGCTACAGCAAATTGGGCCACAAATATTGTATACAATCTTTGGTAGCTTTTGTGCAGTAGCCGTTGTTTTTGTGAAGAAGAATGTGGTGGAAACAAAAGGAAAATCACTCCATGAAATAGAGATGGCTCTGCTTCCAATCGATTAGAGGTATTTTCAATAGTAGTTAAGTCTCTTCATTGTTATGGTCATGTATGCTCAACCTTTCAAGTATATTTTCTTTGTTACAGTACTTTATATACCTTTGATGAACTTATAGGTACATATATTTGGGACACAACAGTAACCTCTGGTTGGCTCCAATGCATGGCTAGAAAAATCGTTCACTTAATAGGTACCTCGGAAGAACTCTGCCATCTATTCAATTCAGAATACGTCCAAAAGAAACCTATAGTGTCGCTATTGGATATGAAATTTAAAACAATCAAAAAATGATTCAATGTTATCAATGTTAACAAACTTGCCGAGACAAGTTAAAATTAAGATGATATTTTTTGGGGATAACCATATAAACTAGCGGTGATCTTAACCCTGTTTTGCAAGAACTAAAAGTGTTTTACTGCGTCTGCAAAAAACACTGTTCATGTATTTTAGGGAATTCCAAAAATATGGGTTGCATGTGCAACTCACGTGATCTTGAAAGTGTGAAATTTAACGGATTGCAAACGGAAAAATTTTTCATCGGTACATTTTGCTGAATACCTAAAATGATCGATACTTCTTGTACATATATGTTTTGGGACCGTTACTTTTTTTATCTGACCAATAATTTTTGATCACGTTGTTTTGCAGGAGAGAGCAGACAGTTAGTAATACATACTACATTTTGTTCTGCCCACATTTTGGTTGAAAGTTGCAGCTTGGCTAATAGGTGAAGAATTTGAGACTTGGTAGTGTAGATTCATGAGACAAGGAAAGGAAGTCCACTGTATATTCTCTAGAGAAGAATTGTTTTTTCCCAACTGGATTTTTATAAGCACTGTAAAATACCAAAAGACTAGCCTCATGATTAATAACAACATTTTCCTAATCCTATAATTATCTGATGTGGGATCGAGACTCATGCACTCTTCTGCTATGGTATATGCAACTCGATTCATTATGCCTATAATAGTTACATTTTCATGTCATTCATTATGTTGCTATAATTTCAGTTTGATGCATATATTATTGATATGATATGCAGCTCATTTTGGCTACTGTGAATTATTGAATCGTGACTTTCATCAATATCATAAACTATTAGAGAAATTTTCACATTTTCTCAAATCTTACTAAAATTTATAAAACATCGAAAATTCCATTTGAATATAAAATTAAAAGTGAAAAAAAAAATGAAAATCGCTCCTAGAGTTTTTTGTCCAGGTCATCCAAAAAACTAACCCTTTAATAAATTAAATGACATTATTTTGAAATATTAAAACTATAAAAAAGAACATTTAAGTCTTTTTGCTATAAAATAATAGAATTACGATAAACATGAGAAAGAAAGGTGAATTTTAGAGACTAATTAGTGTACTTTTCCCCAATTTAAATGTTTGATTATACGAATAATTTCTTCCCAATGTTCGCTTAATAATTCCTTTTTTTTTTGAAATATTTTCGCTTAACAATTTGATTAACTGATGGTGTTAATAATAAATCATAAACCGACGTGGCTAAATGCTAGCTACCAGTACCAAATGAAGTAATCAGCTTAAACCAAAACCCCCCATTTTCGGAGCTTAAACCCTTAGAGAATCGAGACATCGAAGCGAAAGAGAAGATTCAGGAGGAGCCAAAACCCATCATCGTTTCGATTCAATTACAGAGCAAGAAGCTCAGGTCAGTCTGGAATTTGGTCCTTTCTCTTAACCCGTCTTCTAGAAAAGTTATGCAACCTTATGAAACCATATTGTGCATTGCCTGATTAGAGAATTCATGAAACTGTTTGGGCTTAGGGTTGAATCTTCCATATGTTATGATTACTTGTGGCAGTACATATGGTTTTTGTATTTTTAATCATGGAAAATGTAATGCAAACATCAAATTGATCGACTCGTGAAAGAAATTGGATCTGTGGGTCGATCAGATTAATGCTTAACTGAACTGGGTTTTGTTGCGTTGCGTCTGATTTCCATGCACGCCAACTGTTGGATGAAATGCACCAGTGAGGAAAAAATTCACATGACTGTTGACATTGCGTTTTATTAGAGGCCTACTGTATTTACAATCTTTGAATTTGGGATTTCTTTGTTAATTGCTTGTAACCTCACCTGTTGTGTGCTTGTTTCAGAAATGGCTAATAAAAAGGATGAACCCCAAAAGAAGGCACAAATGGTGGATGCCCGAGCTAGAAATATCAGTCACAATGTTCGGTGCACTGAGTGTGGGAGTCAGTCCATTGAAGATTCACAAGCAGATATTGCCATTCTACTTAGGAAGGTAACTCTCAGATTATTAATATTAGCCACTACTATGTGTTATGAATGTAAGCATGAGGGATTAGATTTAAATTTTTCGCATTCACCACTTGTTGCCATTAGGAGCTCGGTTACTCTTTGTTATCAAAATCCCTGAATATTTCAAATTCAGATTGCATGAGTTTGCACGAGAACCAGCAAAATAAAACCATTCATCCATTTCTTCGTTTTGATAATATTATGTTTATGCAACTCCAATTTTAAGAATAATCTAAGGGTGAAGCTGTACCTTTTATTATATAAGATTGCCACAACTAATTTCCTTTGATCTCCAATGGAGATTACTATTGGACACCTCATCATCTGCTTCTTGTTATAGCAAGATTTATAGCACTCTATAATACACAACTCCTTGGGCTCTATCTTCACACTGATCACAACCCAAGTTCTGCTCCTGTTTCATCATGTAGCTTAAATTTTGACGTGCTTGATTTATATAAATATGAAAGGTTCCGGGGACGACGTAATTTGTAGACAAGAGCTCCCAACTGATAAGTAATCTTTCAGTTTGTAATTAGCTATCATTCATACTCTGCAGTAGTGTTTCAGTTTGAAAAGATTACTTCATTACAGATAAGTATAAATATTTGCTGCACAAGGTAAAAAGATGCTTTGCAAATTTGGCTTGTCATGCATCTACGAATAAGAAATCACGACAACTAATAAATGTACTGGTCCTCAAACACTCAATTAACGAGTAACTTCTGGCTGTCGATGAAAAAAATACATGGCTCATCCCGAACCCCTCCGTAAGAGCATAACCCCATGACCTTTGGGATTCCCTCATGATGGGTAACTTTCTGGTTAGTGAGGCTGGCTGGGAAAATAATGTTTGTTAGTCAGTATTGATGATTATGAGATGAATTTATTGAATTTCTTGAACTCATGATGCGCTCTTAATCTTGCCGTGGATAAAAAAATGATTCAACCTACTTATCGGTGAGGTATGCTTTGTTATGGTAGTTAATTCGCGATGAGATTCGATCTGGGAAATCTGACAAGGAGATTTACAAGAAGCTTGAGGAGGATTTTGGGGAGACGGTACTTTATGCCCCCAAATTTGATCTGCAAACAGCAGCCTTGTGGCTATCACCGGTAAGTAAGAAGAAAACAAAGATTAATATTTTTTCTTGAAATATGTGGAAATACTAAATAATTTGTTTTGTGGAATAGCTTCTACTCGCAGGTGCTGCTACTGGAGTGTGGGCATACAACAGGCACAGACAAAGGACCAATGTCCACATCATGGCCCTGAATCTGGTCAGAGGTTATCCATTAACCCCAAAAGAGAAGGAAACCATGTTAGGCATCCTCACACCTCCGCCGCCTGCTTCACGAGGAACAACTCTCTTCTCCCGATGGCGAAGCCAATGATGTGCTTCCTCCCCCATAAGATGAAGTCTTTACTGCAATTAGCTGATCATTGGCATGTTCTTCATATTCAAACCAGTTATAGTTGATAACTAATTGATGATTTAGCATTTCCATGTTTCTTGCCGCTGCTGATGTAAACTTTGATAACCTTAAACTTAATAAATAGGGGTATCTTTAACTATTTATTCTTGTTCTTTGATCAAACGTATTCATTTTAAATTTAATTTTTTCAAAGAGAAACCAGGTTTATTTTTTCATTTGCAGATTTGTAAGAGTTGTTGCTTATGAGATTTATGAGAGTTGTGATGCCCCTCAGAAGATTTAAGCGGGCTAAGCCCAAGCCCAGTCCCTGAATGGCCTGCCAGATCCAACGAGACTGCACCGAGGGCGGGCCAACGATTCAATCTTTCTTTCGGCCCATTATTGTCACAAAACTTCACTGGGCCTCATTTTTGTTTTGCTTGAGTCTCCCAATCAAAGCTCAAATATATAAGAAAGTTGGAATCATTGTATAACAGACAACTCTCTTCTACCCCGCAAAACCACGTTTCTTGTCTCATAACCTTCGGTTAGCTGTTCCTTAATCGCCTATCTCAGTACAGTGGCTAAGAAGCTTCAGTACTCTAATCCCCAAAAGATTCAATTTTTCAAACAACCCAACAGTTACAAGACGACGACAAACAAAATCTAACCGTGACGGCTCTTCAATGAGAGCCCCATTTCACTAACAACCTCATCAGCAATAGAGGTGACCCAATTGATTACTATATGTTCTGATATCTTATCTGGCCCCAATGAGCTCTTCTTCATTTAAGCTCTTCAACTACTACTTGAAGACTCTCTATAATTGTCGTCTTCTGTGTCACCAATCCCATTTAGCTTTGCGCTTCAGAGCTCACATTTCTCTCAGCTACCCTCTCCGGAGGAGTCCTGGATTCTCGTTCTCACAGTCCCGTTTTCTCTCTGGTAAGTTCTGGCTTGATCCTATTCTGGGTTTTCCGTTTTCTTTTTCCAGATTTTTTGCTGTTTTGGTTTCTGGGTCGCTGTAAAATCTTAATGGAAATTGTGGGTCTTGTGCGTTTTGTTATGTGTGGTGTTGGAGGGATCAAATGTTTGGTTGCCAGGACCCAGAGCAATGGCTAGGAAATACTTAGGTGCTTTGTATGTTTGGAATTATCTTACCTATCCTGAATGTTTTTTTTTTTTGAAGGTTTGATAGTTAAATTTGATTGCAATTAATCAAATTGGTATGAGAGTAATCAGGTGGTAGTTAGTTTGGTGAGAGAAATTTAGTGTCCAAATGATTTGAAGTTAATTTTTTTGTGTGTTCCATGGTTTGTGCTTCATCTGCTTGATGCATCCATCCTACACTGTTTTCATAGTAATTGATAAGTAGAAGCAGTGTTAGGCACTTACAGACTAGGAAGTAGTCAATCCATTGTTGATACTCCCACTTCTGTGATTGAGTTGGATTTTGAATATCATAATATCGCAGTTAGACCACACCTGGTAAACTTTGCATAATAGCTAAAGTAAAAAATCAGTATTTGATGGTGCTTCTAACTAGAATTTGGTTCCTTTGGTTTGGACTTGATTTGTTTTTCGCCGAGGGTTATAGGGGTTAATTTTAGATGAAAAAAATGCTAATTGGTGGTGCTATTTTGTATAATCATGTAGGATCTAATTCCAGTACTCTCATGGACGTGGTCACAGCAGTGGCCAGGCAGGGGTCTGCAACGGGTGAAAGTGTTGCTATAAGAGCTGACCGGAAAAGTTACAGTTACAGCCAGCTCTTATCATCTGCGAGGAAGATTTCTGGCCTGTTATGCAGTAGTGACATAAAACCTGTGAGCTCTGAAGAATTTATTCTTATAACTTTGTAAAGCTACTTAGCATGACTATTTCTTCACAGTACATCTAAACTTTATCTAGAAATATGTTTTATTGCAGTTAATGTTACACACTATTACATTGCTTTCTTACTGAATTTGGGGTAGTATTAAGTTTTTCTTTAGTATAAATGAGTAATGACTGATCTCATGTTTATAACAGCCCCCCAATGGTGTCATTGGTGCTGGACGTCTCGGCGTAGCCCGTGTAGGGATTGTGGCTAAACCTTCAGCTGAGTTTGTTGCTGGGGACCTTGGGGTTTGGTTTAGTGGAGGCGTTGCGGTTCCTCTTGCACTCAGCTACCCGGAGGCTGAACTCCTTCATGTGGTGAATGATTCGGTTGGTCCTTGCAGAACCTTATATTCATTTTCTGTTATAGTAAGTTTCCTCTTACTGATGTATCTCATTTTCATTTGATATACAGGACGTTGCCATGGTCTTGGGCACTGAAGATTATAGTGAATCAATGGAAAACATTGCTGCTAAAAGTGCAGCCCACTTTTCTCTTATTCCTACCGTTCCAAGTAGTTCTTCGCAGCCTGATGAAATTGATGCAAATAAAAGTTTGCAGTGGGATTTTCAATCTCTGAATAAAGTGGAAGGTGATTTATCTTCTGTGATTTATGCAGCCATGTCCTGCAGAGGTAATGTACGAATTAAATCAGGAAATTTATCCTTTTCTGTGTTCTGTGATGCTGTAGGTGAGGATCCAGCATTAATTGTGTACACTAGTGGTACAACAGGTAAACCTAAAGGAGTTGTTCACACCCACAAAAGCATAAGTGCACAGGTATGTCTCTGAACAACATCTAACTCATGGAAGTTGTCAGCATTTGTAAAAGTTGAATGGTTCTTGACGTATATAGTCGTATAGTCTTACTAAACTATGGATGAAAGAACCACTTCAAGAAAATGTTCTTTACTTGCAAGAGCAGTTGTCTTGAATCTTTATCTATTATAGCTCTTCATAGGTTTCAATATCAGAAGATGCAGGTTATGAGATCTCAGAATAATGTGAAAGTCTAACTGTTCAATCCCGGCTCAAATTTTCAGGTTAAAATTTTATCAGAGGCTTGGGAGTATACATCTTCTGATCAATTTTTGCATTCTCTACCACTACACCATATCCTTGAGTACCACTTATTTAGTTTAAATCGATTAATTTCTTGAAGTTCTTAATGGCTCTTATTAATGTCTGTTTATTATATTATGTCATATTGTATTAGATATGTTTGTTCAAGTTGTAATTCTCCTTAACTTATATCTTACATGTTCATGGGCTTTTCAACGCTTTATTTGCACCTCTATATGCTGGCTCTACGGTAGGTCTTTATATTAATGGTTAACTGCAGATAGCTATTGCGTAATATACGTCTTTTGCACATAACTATCCCTAACTTTAAAATGCTATTTACACCTACCTGAACTTTTAAAAAATTGCAGCTAGCTCTTTTTCGCCAAAAGGGACGAAAATGCCCTCGGCCCTAATCTACAAATTACCAATTTTTCGTCATTTTACATCTACTCAACCGATTTCTACATGTAACCAAAACGTTTTTGGTAGTTATGAAGTCTTTTTGAGATTAGGGTCAAGGACATTTTCGGTCGAAAAAGAGCTATTTGCAATTTTTTTAAAGTTTAGGTAACTAGATGTAAAAGATTAAAGTTGAGGATAGCTATGTTCAAAAGATGTATGGTATGCAATAGTTATATGCAGTTTAACCCTTATATTTATATGTTCTTTCTTACGTATTTCAGATTGCTGTGTTAGGCTGTGAAGTGCTCAGTTGAATGATCAAAGTTCAGCTTGGATATTTCACTTTGTCCTTATTATATTTGCTGCTTCTTTGAAGGTTGAGTTCATGCCAAAGTTTAGTGTGAGGGGAATCTGGCAGAGGTTTCGTGAATCATATCCAACAAATG
>JAYMSW010000259.1:0-26024 GCA_036897725.1 Erodium texanum
TGAGAAAAGAACTAGAGAGAACATCAGGACGACTGTTGCCTTTGATGCCATTTTCTTCCTTGTAGCTTTCAATGTATTTTTTTATAGGTTTTTAGGTTTCCTTGTGCGGTTTATATGAATTATGTGTTTGCTTGAATAAAACTATGATTGAGACTTCATTTTATAGAGTATGGTTTGCTAAAACAAGTTTTGGTTTAACGTCCCTTTAGTTGTAAGATAGCATGGAGCAAGCGTTTTTCTTTTTTGGGTATTCGATTTGGTCTTTTCGGTTTTTGAATTTCCTATAAATAGTAAAACCTAAAGTGGTTTTAAAAAATCCATAATTTCATGACAAGAATATGTTTTTTTTTTATCTCCAACTCTTAATCCAATTCACTTTCCAAAAATGGAACTCTTAGTCCAATTCTAGTTTGGTATAACAAAAAATAACAAAGCTGGGATTTGACTCGACTTGATTTGTTTAATGTTTTCTATATTAAATTAAAATATATTTTTTCAATTAAACTTTATAAACTATATATTAAAATGTTGTATAGAATAAATCAATACATATTGAGTAATATAGAGCACCCAAGTGTCACATTTGAGAGACTGATTTGCACCTGATATGTATAACTGTAAAAGTATAAGCTTACATATTGAAACTATATTAAGTATGATATGTATAATTAATAAAGGTGTATTAGTAGAACTTATCAGGGTTGTAGGGGTTGTTGTGGAGCTTGATATATGACGATAAAAGAACATTGTGGTCACGTTAGGTTACCACGTCAAATAGATGTCAATCATAATACCAGCCTATATAACAAGTTTTGACATTCACCTATCTCTTCGAGTTTTTAGGTGGATCGAGCCTTAACATGGTATCAGGGCTAACTTGGTTTGGCCTATGCCTCATTTATTACCACCACTATGTGACCTATGATTCATATGCAGATGTCCCACATTCGAATGCATGAGGAGTGTTAAAGTGTATCCCACATTCGAATGCATGTGGATAAAACAATTGCTTGATAAGCATATTGAGGCACCTACTCATCAGTTTGAGCTTTTGGATTGAATAGACACCCATCCATACCAACATAGTTTGGAATAGATTTCTCCACCTATCATTCAAGTTTCTAGGTGGGAATGGCCTTCAAAGACATTTATTAGAAATGATGATAAAGAGAAGGGATGGTAGGAAGAACCTCAAAATTCATTAAAGCCTTCGAAGTGAAGGACGTAATATGTTGGATAAACACTAAGTAAGGCATGAGGTATCGTAGAGACTGACTATCAGACCATATTGATGGCTGTTCAAAGCTTGTTAGTTATGATTTCACTTTTTAGCTTAGAAATTATGTTATTTAGGAGTTTTTCTGTCTTAACATAGACATTTATTTTAGAGCTGGTTAAACGATATGTGAATCAAGTATCTCACAGTCTTGTGCGAGATTCTCATTTATATACTGGTCGTTAGGAGTAGGCATCGGTAGATTAACCAGCACCGACGAGGATTTTCTCCCTCGGATTGAAACCTCTGATTCTCTCTAAATCCTCACCAGCACCGTTATTGGGGCCTCCAAAATTTCTCGCTTTCTCATCGGTTTGTCAAAGGTCGGTTTTCGGTTTTAATTGATAAAACCGATAACAACAAATCTATGAAGAGAGAGAGAGAACGAACACCTATATCATCTACCATGATTCCTCCAATATTGGTCCAATCTATTTCTATCGGTGGTTTTGATTAGGGTGATTTATGCAAACCCCTACCAATGGATGTATTGACACGCATGGGGTCTAGTGTAAATGACATTGGCCGAACACCTGTACCATCATGAACGAGAATATGTTTTTCATATTGGCTTGTGAAAGCGTTATCAAATAAACATGAAAATGACCAATATTAAGCAAGATATATTTGATTCTTTTTAATTGATTAACACCATGTGTCTCGTGATCAACGATGCAAACAACTTCTCATCTTAAGCTGACAGTAAGAACAACATAGAAGGTCGATTACACTTTTATGGTTGCGAACAGGTGCGGTCGATGACCATAATATGGACCAAATTTACCTTCGTACTTTTATTTAATCAGTATGTTCTTCTTGTTATTTTTGATTTTGGAAGGATGTCTTACAAATGCCTTGCCCACTTTTTAGAAACATAAGCCAGCAAGAGGGCAAAGTACCATGTAAAATATGTAAAACAATGTTTTACTTGATGTTAATTTAAATAATATATGATTATATATAGAAGATTAAAAGATTTGCTAAAAAAAGGATTCCAAGAACATTATAAGGAAACAATATTACGTAATATTTAAAATTAATTACGGAAATCAATCCGAATAAATCAATTATATTTATTCTTATTAATCATCATATGATTTAGTTAATGCCAACATATTTTTTATTTACTTTGCAGGTGCACCCGCTCCCATTCCAGCGCCCATGACTCTGCTTTGGTCCGCGTAAGCCCTACAACAAAGAGCCCAAAAAATTAATATTAAGATTTTACAGGAAAAAAAAGATTAAATTAATGGTTAAAATTCGATCTATCAATACCAAGTCAGAGAGAAAACTATGTTCAATATTCTTTAAGATAATTTAACAAATATGGGTCATAATTATTGGGATCGATACATCTTATAATCCCACCTCAATCAGGTATGAAAAATGAATATAAAGAATGAAATTGATATTTTACTAAATGAACTTACAAAAGACTAACATAACACGTAATCAGTAATAAGATGATTTAACATACATCTAATTCTTGTACACATAATGATACTTACGGATCTGTTGTTCCAGCAGGGACTGCTCCTGCAGCGGCTGCTCCAACGTCTGCCCCAGGGGTGCAAGGTGCAGCGTGTGCCTCGACAACGTTGTTTGATCCAAGGATCGAGAAAAGAACTAGAGAGAACATTAGCACCACTGTTGCCTTTGATGCCATTGTCTTCCTGGTAGCTTGGAATGTTTTTTTTATAGTTTTTTAATTTTCGTTATAGGTTCATATGAATTATGTGTTTGCTTGAATAAAACTATGATTGAAAATTCATTTTATAGAGTATGATTTGCTAAAACAAGTTTTGGTTTAGCGTGCCTTTAGTTGTAAGATAGCATGGACCAGGCGTTTTTTTTTGGGTATTTGATTGGGTCTTTTTAGTTCTTGAATTTCCTATAAATAGTATAAGCTGAAGTGAGTCAATACATAATAATATGTTTTTTTTTTTAAAAAAACATATGTTTTTATTAGCAATTAGTGTGTTCTCGTATTAAAGTTATGATATTATTAATTATAAACTATAAACTATATCGTTATAAGGTATTCTTTGTCTAAGGTCTTCTTTAAAGTTGAAGTGATTGATATAACATATAGCTTAATGTCTCTCGGTATCTTCTTTTCTTCAAGTTCTCAGCTTTTTATTCACAACAAAATTTTGTTTTCTCTTTGTTGTCACATCGTCTTTGGGCTTCTCTTTGTCAGTGGTTGTTCTTTATTAGATCTGTTTCTCCATTTGGATTCGGAGAAGATGAGCGTGAACGTCATTTTTGAGACGCGTGAGGGTGGCGTAACATGTAAGCGGCGTGTTATCGTCAATAAGATGTCAACTTAATCTTACTTAGGTACACAATTATTATATTATTGGTATACAGTTATTGTATTTTAACTCGTTCGTCAAATAAGTTTTATCTTAAATACAGATTCATCTTTAATTCAATTATAATAAATTCGAATCTAATTTATAACTAATAAAACTCAAACAACTCGTTAAAGACTTACTCAAATACTTGTAAGTGTAACCCATATAACTGGACAAAAATAAATCAACGATACGACAGGTCGTTTATTTTCTGGAGAATCGACAGTTTCAGAGATGCAAAGCGAAGCAGACGCATTTGGGCTCGTGAAGCTTCCCTCGTGCTTACTTTCTTCGTCCTCTTGCTCGTCGATTTCAATTGATTCAAAAACAAAACTGAAAACACTTCGATTTGCTTCCAAAGAACACTTGTTTTGATTTGTTTCTGCAAAAATGCCCAATCGGGACTGGGATATCCATCTGAGAACGTTATCGAACAGTGCCAGAGACTCCAATCTCGCCAACGATCCTGCCTCCGACCCTTCTCTCCTCCAATCCGTGAGTCCCACTGCTCCTTTAACTTCAATTTTCGATTTTCCTTTTGGTTACCGGGAAATTTCAAATACCCAGGAGAAAATTTTGCATTTTTGTTGTTTTTTCTAGCTTAATTAAGCTAGAACTCGAACTTCCAATGCTGTGTTTTTAGGTCGCTCTGTTATTAGAAATTAAATGGGTTGGAACGAATTGTTTTCAGCTGGTTTTGGGTGAGAATTTGATGCAGATGATGTTGTGCTATGATTTTGTAGGTGAAGAAGCTTTATGAATTGTGTAAAGAGGAGAATTCTGAGGATTTGGTGGCTAGGGTTTATCCACAGATCAATAGGCTTTTCCAACGCTCCGTGGCTTCTTTGTCTCAGTCTCGAAACTCCAATGGCCTTCTCTTGTTGGTGTGTGGTTCAATTTCTGGTTTTTGATTAAGAACATTGTTTAAAGTTATTGTATTTACATAGCTTTGTGAACTGGGATTGTTAAATAGGAGAGTCGTGATTGTGAACTAGAACTTATCTACCTTAGAACATATAGTCATAGACAGTATTTGCATTGTAGTTGAAAGTTTTAACAATGTCATAACTTACCGGTAACAGTTCTGTGCATGATCCTCGTATCTTTCTCTGTATTTCCTAAGGGTGTGCTCATACTTGTCTTATTTGTCCATTAGGCCATTCTGCAATTTTACCTTGATTTTGGAGAGACGGTTCTGCATGATCCCGATCCTAGCCTGAGGACATTTTTTCGTTCGTGCTTGAGCCGGTAACAACATACTTATAATATATTACTTCTCTGCTCATTATAGTCTCTGGCTGTATATGATGTGAATTATCCTTGTGTATAGTTGACTTCCCTTTGTTCTGATGTGGATTACAGTGAGTTTGCAGATCCTATCGTTGCAGAAGCAACCCTTGAGTTTCTGAATTTAAACAAGAAAAAGCTTTTGACGTCTTTCCCATCATTACTGCCCCAGGTATGCTCTATTATCTATATGATACTTATTGTTAATATAAATGTAATTATTATTTATTTCCTTCCTTATTATATCTTTCACATTACTAATGATTATGTATTTCTGATGTATTTACGATTTATATCCTATGTAACATTTCAATTGTTTATTTTGCAGTTTTTTCCATTGTTGCTCAAGCTGATTGCATGGAATGGAGAAAAGTAGGTTCTCCTAACTTCTATAACTTGCTTTAAGTTAGTGAAGTCCTTAGTACACACGGTTGATGACCAAAAACTTAGTGAAGTTGTCAAAAACATTTAAGACTTAAGGGGTAGTTGATTGAGAAAGGTGCATACGTAAGGGTAGCTGAGTGAGATTATCCCTTCAAGAATTTTTATTTTTATGATTAGTTTCTATTTCGTATTGCACAATGTAGCATACAAGATAATTTTTTATTGATATTTTTCAATTATATCATAATGGATGCAATTAAGAACACCAGCTAACATGAAATTGTTGTGCTGTAGGTTGAAAAAGTCATTTCTAAAGGTTTTTCCAGGAATGATCTCACCCGGATCTTTTCTTCCGCTATTTCCATCTCTAGTAGACTTGCCCAGTAAGTTAATTAATATGCTTTGTGGTGAATTGAATTTTGTTTTATATTTATATTTTCCTCAAAGTAATTTTATTTTCCATCTGAACTAGTTTTGGTAGTGGCCCTGGAAAAGGTAGAACGGAACTCTGCAGGGTCGCTAATTGGAAGCAGTATTGCTTCAATCCAGAAGAGTACGGCTCCTGAGGTTATTTTTGGAACTTGTGAAAACAATTGTTTGAAGCTAAAACTTCAAATGATTATACTCATTTTGTTTGGATACAGATGCTACTTGCATTGATGGATGAAGCTTATACCGGTTCAACCGTTGGAGACGGAGGAGACTCTGAATCTGATGATAACAATGCAATCGACGTAGCTGATCCTCTGTTTCTTGACCTTCTTAAGGATGAAAATGACGGTCTTGCTGTATGTTTCTCTGCCTATCTCTCAACCATCACTTTGCAAATGTATTGAGTTTCTAATTTGAAGGGTAACTTGCGCATAACTACCTTTATGACTCGCCCACAAACACATGTCGCCATAGTAAATGTCCACAAACACTGACACATGACCCCATATTAAATTTTCCAAGACACATAACTACCCTTGTGAATTTCACGTCACCGTAATACAAAATAGACAGTGAATTACATTGTTAATGATTTAGTAAATGCTTGATTTCAGGAACGACAATGGAGTTCTCCTGGAATGGCTGCAGCATTACAGGCGGCAGTTAATCCCCCAACATCTGATAGACTAAACCAGACACTAAAAGTAGCACCTTGGCTTCTTGACATGTATTTTGCTATAGCATTGCGAGATGTCAATAATTGTACGTGACGCATTTATTATATGATTGTTCATTTGTTATATTAACTTGCTGGTCAGGCTGAACTTTGTTAATCATTTTTTGCAGCTATAGTCTGTGCATTGATTCCCCTGATTATGTCAAGAAATGACACCATATTTCCAGACAAAAACTTTTGTTATGAGGTAAAGGTGCATTTATATTTGAGTTTCCTTTGTTTTCTTCACTGTCCCCTCAAGTCCATGCCTCTGAATTGTGACTGATTGGTGGGAATGCCAGGAAAACATTGAAACATAGGTGATTCCAAGTATAAATTAGGATCCTCAAGGTTCCGAAATCCAATATATATTTGTACATTTGTAGAATTACGGTAGTTGTTTGGTTTCCGGTCAAAGTCTATTCAGGCATGTTCATATGACAATGAGGCAGATTAAGTATTTGTAATATTTATTGTTCATGCCCACGAAAAAGTATACTACATATCAAAATATGTAAATGCTTCATTTTGAAGCTAAACTTTCTATTTTTAGGCTTTTGATTTCAATGTTTATTTTTCTATTCTCATTACCTTAGGCTTATATTAATAAAACCTCTTCCAAACTCTGAAAGCTTCTTTCTTTTTTTCCTTTTCTTAGTGTTCTGAGGAGTTCTTTATATTTGTAGGTTCGTAAGAGGCTTATAGAATTCATGCTTGCCTCATTTCAAAGGTCACCGGATTTTATTGCACTTTTAAAGGTAGTTGATCTAGCAAAACTTTGTTCTTTGTTAATATCATCCCAGTTGTGATTCGATTACAGTGTTGATGATCCACCTGATTATAACTATGCAGAAGCCAATAACAGACCGGCTTGGAGAAGCTTATGACAGCCCTGCGAAGGTCAGTTATCTCCTCCTAATGCTCCTTGTAAATAGATCCACTTTTTTTTTATCAACAGTTATTTAAATGCATCAAGATTTAGGCTCGAGACCACCACTTATCTAGAAGGGAGGCCCATTTTTGCCACTTGACCCAACAAGAGTTTGTGAGAGATCAAAGAGGCCCAACCGAAGTTGGAGAGAAATAAGGCTTCAGAGATACCGTTGCTAGGACTTGAGCCATGGTCTCATGCACCTAAGTTCACTTGCTTGACCAGTTTGTTTCGTGTTTTGTACAGTCAGAGTTGGCCTTACAATTGTGTTGGGCCATCGGAGAGCACGTAGGAGGCGGAGATGCACACAAAGACGCAGCACGTGAGCTCTTCGAGAGCCTAGAGTTACTTCTTTACGAAAACCTTTCATCAAGGTATGTTTTACATTAGCCTTAGATCCTTCCAAAAGTTTCTTTTTGAAGAATGTTGGTATTGAAGTTGACTTTTCCTTTTCTTTGGAAAGTCGTCTAGGGTTAATGCAGGAATCAACACTTGGCTCTGGGAATGGAACTTCTTCTAGAAAGTCAACACAGTCGAGGCTTCTATGTTTTGTTGTTACCGCAATAGCCAAGCTTGCAACATATCACCGCGAATTACTACCCAGGGCTCGTGTGTCCCTTGCCAAGGTCCATATGAAAAATATCTTTCTCTTTTGTTCTTACATGCATACTTATGTTTCAAGATTTAGTACTTACATTGTATTTGGCCTCAGGTAGCTCGGTCCCGAATCTCGGACAGAAGAGTTTGCGTGCGTGCTTGTGATTATTTGGGTTTAATGAACGAACCTGCAATTTGTTTGTCTGTTTTGGGGCCTTCTCAAGCTTCTGAAGGACAGAAACGAAATCCCGGGACTGTGAATTGGGGTGAAGGTGGGAAGAAGATGATCTCTCATGTTCCATTCTACATTCTCGGTGAACAAGAAGGTAAGAAATGGAATATATTTACAGATGCATGCTTAAAATAGAATCTAAAATGCAATTGCTCTTCTGCACTCTCACGCCTTAGCCTCCCGTCTTTTACAAAGAAAGTATACACTAGACGCCAATATCATCATTTTTTTGAGTTTAAATGTCTTGTTTTTCGCTAGCAATGTGTTACATTTCTCTCTTTTTGCAGGTCCACCGTTCCATGACTTCTCGTTCGATGAGATTCTACCAAGAAGATGATTGCAGAATAGTCTCGTTGAAGTTTGTCTCCCGAGGCCCCGAGACATATTGTACTGTTGGATTTGGCAATTGGTTACATTCTTTTCCTGCGACGCGTAGTATAGGATTCGTTGCGTGCAGGTGAACATTTGTAATGGTAGATTTGTATTTCATTTTCTTCTGGATTTGTGGTGATGATGAAGATATATATGAGAGATGAGACTTGCAGCTATTCTGTGCAGTATGTGTAAAAGATATGTAAATGCACCTTTCTTCATCATTTTGTAGCAATAAATCTCACTCTCCATATTAACACAAATTAGAAAATTGAGTTTATTTTTTTTGGAATAAGGTTGATTTATTGCTTATGAAAAATCCGAAGACAGAATAGACAATATTTCATGGGGGACAGAGTCGTCCGGGCAAGCAGAGCAAAACGAGCTAACAAATGCGATGCCTTATTGGCAGTTCGCTTACCAAAAATTGAGTTTTAATGCAAGTGATTCCCAAAATTTGCATATTTTCCTTCATGAGTTAAATCATGTGATAGAATTGGTATTTGATATCTATTTGTTCGAATTTCATACCCGTGATGTTTTTCGTTCGAATCTATTTCGTTTGGTTTTCATTGGTCGTGTTGAAAGTTTTTACAACTAAAACCAAGTTAATTATATATGTAGTCACACGATACGACCTTCGTAACCGATAAAGCTCAGCATTTCATTCCTGAAGACACCGAGACTAGGGTTTTTGAAAAGAAGGGATAATGCCACGGATGATGATGTAGAATAAATTCTCCAGTGTCACGATCTGGAAGGTAACGATTTGCAAAAAAAAAAAAGGGATAGTATATGACCCATTTTCGGAACTATCCCTTTATTTTTCCAAATCGTAAAAAATGGATAGTATATGACCAATTTTCGGAACTATCCCTTTATTTTTCCAAATCGTTATCTTCAGACTGGTCATATACTATCCGTTTTTTTTTTTTTGCAAATCGTTACCTTCAAACTGTTGCAGATCGTGACCCTAAAATGTTCCTCAAATAGTTTGAAGATAACAATTTGCAAATTTTTGAACAAAAAAACATTAATACATTGATGTATCCTAAAATGTCCTAAAGTATTTATGTAGCAATTGCAATCATCAAAAAGCACAACCAAGCTTTCATTATTACATGGTTTCATACAAACTCATTGTATCATTTTTCAACATATCATTACCCAAACAAATAAGATTACCAGTCTTAAGTAATGATTAACATACTAATCTGCAACATAAAAAAGGAGTCTACAAACATAATGTGTTGTAAGAACTGTTACAAAATACAAGATCTCTGGCTGGGTTTTTGAGAGTTACTTGTTGTACACATGCTTTTTTCTCCTCCTTTTCACTGCATTCCTTCTCATCACTGCAACAACTCGATTAAAGATCGTTGTGAGTTTAATTCGGTGCATAAGCATAACGTTAAGGAAGAAACGAAGATTTTGTAAATTTAGAGAAAAAAATGTGTCTTACCGGAGAATACAAGAAAAACATATATTTAGTTATGAGTAAACAGATAATCACTTGACCAAATAAACTTTGATACAGGCAAAAATCTCATCTAATCTAAGCTTAAGAGAGGAGACAAATTAGTAAAAACTATAGAATATGCCAATTTCAATTATAATAGCTTAGATTCATGAGATTTGAATTTGATGGAATTGTATACAAAAACTCTAAAATATATATAATGCAAGGAGCACCAATCTTTGATGATAAAGATGGGGGCGATCAATAACCCTGTTAAGACTTGAACTCCGGTCTTAAAGATTCAAGTTCGATTTTAAAAATGTATTAACTAGATGATTGGTTCAATTCAAAGTTCAATCATGATTTATATATTTTATTTATAAAAAAACGTACATTTGATCTTACATGATATGATTTTGTAGGGGCGTAACGTTCACAAAAATATAACAGGATCCATAAACTAGGAAACTTTCCAAATACCCTGGCGAATAAGTATGTGATCTATATTGCAAATAGTTACCTATAGTACTATAAATTTTTCACACGATAATCGGGTACATTCTGAGTTGAAGAGGTCATATCAGATATAGAGGATAAACAATAGAAGCCAATAGTATGGTTGGCTTTCATGTGTACGATTTATACTCTTTAACAATTTATATTGTAGCATGTTGTTTTATGAACAATCTATATTGTAACCAATTTGTTATGAAGACAATTTATATTGTAACACATTGTCGTAACTTTAAAAATAACTATAATGAACTGTTATGGTATTCAAATGTCAAAGTAAAATATATACGTACCAGCTTGCGAATTGCTAGAGTTGTCATCCTCCACAATAGCGGATCTGATCAAGCTCACAGTCTCCGATAGCAACTTCTGTATAACGCTCATCGATGAAGGAGGGATATATCCCGTACTTGCTTCACCATCGACTATGTGAAACCCTAACGTGAGGACGGATCCTATGACCTCGTCCTCATCAACCGTTGGCCTGTCCGGAAAGACAACAAACCCGGAAGGCAATATGGAAATGTTGTTAGCGTCTGACCTCCTCGTGAGGATAGCGGACATGGTTGCACACTCGATTGGCGCGTACACAATGTATGATCCTGTTACGTGTGTGTAACTTTCTTGCAGGTATAGTATGGATATTTCGTTCGTAGGCACCTACAAATTTAACGTATTTTGAATTAATACAGAAGGATAAGCATTAAGTGGATAAAAATAACAAATATATGTTCATCTTACCCTTTTTGCTTCGAGGATTGATACTCGATTTCCTGGATCTTCACCGTGCATTATGTATCCTACTTCTCTTACGTTGTGTTTGGATGAAAGCAAGTCCCACTGTATAGGTAGCTCATGTTGTTATTAGTTATAACAAAAGATAATATATATATCACGAATGAACTATCATTTTTGGTGTAAACTATAAATAGTAGTTTTCATTAAAACTTATAACATATTGTGTACCCGAGTCCACACATATATATAGAGACATATTTAGGCAAAAAGTTTTCCTAAAATAAAAACCACTATCATTTTCGGTGTAAACTATGAATCGTAGTTTTCGTTAAAACTTACAGCATATCGTGTACCCGCATATATATATATATATAGACGTGTTTAGGTAAAAACATTTCTGAAAATGAAAACCACAATGCTGAATAAAAAGTATAGTATAACTTAATCAAAAGTGTACTGTAAACCAGTTAAAACTTTTTTTTTTTTGAAAGAAGAGTATTAAATGAAAATTGTATATTGTAATTCAATTAAACTACTTCACACTAAAAAAAAGTATCTCAATGAAAATAGTTTCAGAAGGTGTTTTTATTAGTATAATGTTTAGTGTTCACTGTCTGATACAATATCATTACTGTGGTTGTTAGAGTTTCACATCGAATAGATGTTAATCACAACATCAGCATAAATAACAAGTATGGATTTTCACCTATCAGTTTGAGTGCTTAAATACGTCGGGTAATATCGTTTTTTTTTTTTCTTTATGTAAGAATGTTTTCACCTAATCACACGTTAGAACTCCTTACGAGTCAAGTGAACGGCATATTACCATACTTTCAAACTAGAAATCCATATATGATAAGCTTTAAAATACCTCGCTTCGATAATTTGAATCGCGAAGGAAAGTGAACACTCTCTTCTGGGGGACAGGAAGCCAAATGGAAGTCGTAAAAAGTATAGTAGTTTTCTGAGGATTCCCGGGCGTAGGATCATCTATGCAATGCCTTATAGCAACCCTCACATCCTCATGCCCTTGAATATGTATCGTCCTCCATATCTTGCAACTCCTGGCATCAGAAATACCGAGTTCAAGACAAAAGCTTCTCATCATTTTTTCCGAGAGCTTGAGAAGATTCGCCCTCCCTATTTCCGGTACTTCCCTCCATATCCTACAATTTTCTGTAACAGGTTCGCGAAAATAATGATTATACGAAAGCAAACAATAGACATAAATAATTATACGAACACACAACACAAAGTTTAACATAGATGATTACGTCCATAAGTAGAGAAAGAAATTTTCACTAGAGAATTCAAAAAAAAATTGTGGTTTGGTTATGATATGATTAGTGTTTATACTAATTTCCAAACCCTTAAACAAATACGTTTGTCAAGGGTATAGTTTTCCGACAGTTCCTAATCAGCATCGACTCAAGACATATTTAATGTATGTCTAGTACGAAAACAACATAGAAGATATATAGATAAAATGTTACCTTGGTCATATGGAGTATTTGTTTGTAGTCCCATTATAGTTACGAGTCGTTTAAATTGTCTAAGCAACGTAAAAATCCAACGCTTAGCACTAAAGGCAAATCCGGAAGTGAGTAATGGCAAAAAAGCGAAAGGGACTGATCCGTGAGCTACTTCAGCATGCTCAACCCAAGTTACCTAAAACGATATAGAAAACAAATATACATTTTAGCTGAGTTCAAGCAAAATCGAAAGAGATATCGAAGCTCTTAAGTTGCATATAGAAACGTAGAAATGGTAATAAACACATGCATACCCTTGTGAATCCATTCGGGAACATTTGGATTAAGCAACCCGATGGCTTTCTTCGATAAGTATTTGATTGATCGGGGAAGATACTTTCCAATGATACATCGACAACAAGCCATGTCCATTGATCTAATTGCTTACAATATCTAGCGAAGATACATTCTCTATTTGGAACAAGCGGGGATAAAAAGTGAAATTCCGCTGAAACCTAAGGAAGACAAAAATATTCTTGAGAAACCGAACTTAATCAATGAATGTGAAATGTAATGTACTATATTCGTAATAT
The DNA here is from genome assembly GCA_036897725.1 of Erodium texanum. NCBI lineage: Eukaryota > Viridiplantae > Streptophyta > Magnoliopsida > Geraniales > Geraniaceae > Erodium > Erodium texanum. Next base: position 13,359 of record JAYMSW010000259.1, read on the forward strand.
TAGAAAAGATAATTATTATGTAACATGTAACTTAAGACCGAATTTGGAAAACTGTAATAATATTACATCAATGAATATTTCTACATACGAACATTCACTAATTATCATTAAATCAAATCTTGATATAAGCTAAACCCTAGCTTACATTACATCAATAATCGTCATCTTATTTTCCTTATATGATCTTAAACAAGAAAAATACACGAAACATATTCTCGTAAAAAGGGTAAAAAGAAAAATACCACTTGCAAAGCTTCTTCGTATTTTCCCCTTCCTCCTGTGGGTTCTATTCCTAATACCAATCCTCGTCCGACCAAGCTTGAAAACACAGACGACCATTGATCCTGATTATCAAAATACAAATATCGTTAATTTTATCACGGTCATTACGTATATATGGATATATGTAATAGTTAATAAGTTTTCAAAACAATTTTAAAAAATAAAAAGCCCTAGCTAGATTTTGTAAGAAAATGCCCTACCAAATCCATGAGCATCTCAACGATGTTGAGCGGATTCATTCTAGTGAAAACGTAAGCCCTCGAAGCTTCGGTCTCAAATCTACCTCCTCTAATATTAGGCTCGGAATTAGGGAACAATGTGCTACTACTATCAAATTCCCCGAAACTATCTTCCTCGTTGTCCAAGTTAGGCAAGCCTTGTGTAGGTCTAACCTCGACCATCTTCATTATATCGTCTAGTGTGAGATCAATAGTTCCAAACTCTTTCATGTACTCAAATTTGTTCAAAACCTCGGTCTTGCTTTCGTTATCAAACTCCCACAAGGGCTGTCCTGTAGTTGCTTTCCTTAATAACTCCATTGCAGCTACATGAGCTAGATCGGATATTTTTTGCATATTCACTGGAGCGCACACTGAGACTGACATAAATATATCAGTGGCTCGTTGCATTTCCCCAGGAGCCTGCGACGGAACCCCGAAATTTGCCTTCCAAATGTTTGGTAAATATGGAGATATCGGAGGTGGGGATGAGATGAATCGGGTTTGATTGACGATTGGACGAGTTTGACCGTTACTTCGTGAAACACCTTGATTACCATTTCCCTGCAAAATCTAAATAAAATGGACTGAAACGGTACATAAAACTACGATATAAATACAGTGAATATAACTACGTAACTTTCAACTATCACCTTATATCGCCTATAATATACGTAACAGACACAACAAAACATACGTCGTCTAAATTACATGCAAGCATTTAATGTGTCGTAATGTTTCATATTATAAAAACAAGTTAATTTAATGTAACATAGTCTCATCAATCACTTTGAAATGAAAGTAGTAGGATTTTGTAACTTCAAGTATCATCGAGGAATCCAAATTAAGAACTTCATATCTAATTAAGAACTTGTACTATGAACTAATCACATATGATTATAATTACCAGCTTAATTCAATGCAATATTCACATCCAAACTTAATCCTAATTCTCCTCTAAAACTCATTCTTTATCTAAATTACATGCAAGCATTTATGTGTTATAGTGTTTCATATTATAGAAATGATTTATAGACTGAATATTTTGTTTAATCAATTAATCACTTAGAAAGATCATCGTAGGGTAATTTTAACCGAAACGTAAGTTAAATCTCATTATCACTGACAACTCCCGTATATAACTAAAAAATATACGTCGTCGTCTGAATTACATGCAAGCATTTATTGTGTTATCTTGGTCCATGTTACAGAAATGATTTAATTAAATTTTTACGTTGTTTGTTCAATTAACTCGAAACGATCATAACAGGATTTTGTATTTCCAATCAAAATGTGAACTAAATCTTGATATCATCGATGACTCCAAATCAAGTATTCTATAACTAATAACAAACTAGTTCTAAGAACTTATCATACATATGATTTTATTACCTGCTTCGTCGCATTATTCACATCCAAACCTAACCCTAATTCTCCTCCGACCTCATTCCTCTCTAACTCTTCTCCACGGGCCAAGCCATCCCCAGAACTAATCAAGACAACATTAAAAACATCATGAAAACCATCAAAAAAACATAAAATGAAAGTGTCTTCAAACTAGTTAATTTATGTTACAAATAAAAACTAAATTAAAACTAAAACAAAAAAGTATACTTGGTGGCAGCTGACGGAGCTCCAGCTCCATGATAGTAGCTTTTGACGGACCGGTCGCCGGAATCGTCCTCGGAGACCTCAATGTACTGACCCATCTCGTAATTTCCTCCGGTCTCCGGTTCAGTACCACCAACCATTTCTACTTAATAATTAAGCTTATCAATTATCTTCTTCTTCTCTAGGTTTTATCCAAAAACAAAAGAATTAATCAACCAAAAATATATATATATCAGAAATGACACAATGATCATCAACAACATAATTTAAATTAAACGGATCTAAATCTTCAGAAATAACTGAAGATTAAACCCATATAAATAATTAATAAACAAATAAATAAAATCAGAACCTGATGATGATTAACAGATCTGAATCTTTTTTTTTCTCTGTTGCTTCGACCTCGTCTATATCGTCTTCGGAGTGAGTGTATCTGTGTACATATATGTGTATGTATACACGCGATTTATGATTCTAATTGTTATTATTAGAAATAAATATCAGTTTTTTTTTTCTTCTTCAAATTATTGAAAGCGTTACATACAAAATGTACACACCACCCTCGCCCAAAAAAATGAATTTGTGTGGGGTCATTACGTCACTATTTAATCTGACATGGACATATGTGATTATGTGATTGGTTAGGATATGTGGTGGGGTCGTGAATTCATTGACAGTTGGTGTAAGCAATTTTAAATAAAGAATTGCTAAAGGTGAAAAATTATTAATTGTATGAACTTTTCAAATTTAATTTTGACTCTTTCCATTAATTCTTTCAGTCATATCTGAATTTATTAACAGATATTTTAAATCAAACAATTGTGAATACCTATGAATTTATTATTTACAGACAAATTGTAATAATACCTTCCTTTTAAATTGCATTAAATATTGCCCACTCTTATCCAATAAAATATGAATCGGTGAGTACTTCAAATTTAATAAATGGGAGTTAACATACTTTGATTGATTAGTTATTTACAGCTAATTAGTAAATGCAAAGTTAGTAACTCTTATTACCAATAAATTCCCCACCTATGAAATCAAATATATTCCAAATATTCTAAATACTGTACATAGTTGATTTTTTTTTATAATTATTGTATATATAATCTAGTTTCATTTTACTATTTTTTTTTGGAAGTGTATCTTATATCAAAAGTATGTGAAGAAGTTAACCGGTTAATAAATAAATTAAAGCTTCTTCTTATCAGGTTAAGCTTTTGGGTTAGATAGGGCTTTAATATGTTTGAGAGCTAAATTGGTTTGACCTACCTGTTTGTCACCTCCATTTTGTGTCCTTCCAGCCCATATGCAGATGTCCAGCCATCAATTCAAGCTTTTGGGTTGAATAAGGCTTTGACATGGTATCTGAGCTAATTTAATTCAGCATATGGCCTGTTTGTCACCTCCACGTTGCGATCTTCAGTTATATACAGATGTTCAATTCTGCTATAACCCACGTGTAGAACCAATCATACACATGAGGGGAGTGTTGGAGTGTATCTCACATGAAAAATATGCGAAGAAATTAATTGATTAATAAATATATTAAAGCCTTCATCTATCCGCTTGAGCTTTGGAGTTAGATAGAATTTTGACAATGTTAAAATATATCCTATATCAAAAATATGTGAAGAAATTAACCGATTAATAAATACACTAAAACTTCTTCCTATCAATTTAAATTTTTGAGTTAGATAGATAGGAATTTGACAAATTCAACAAAAGTTCAATATGGAATATAAAACTTCAAACACTTAGGTCTCCCTTACAACTAGTTATGGTTAATGATAAAAATAGTAAAAAGATTTCCAAGTGACTTAATGTGTCAATAGGTGGCTCCACAACTCATCAACAAGAGGTTTCGTTCTCTCAAAAAAACAAAAAACAAACAAGAGGTTTCATATTTTATAGGAAAATGTGTAATGATATCTATTATGGACTGGTGTAACAAGTTTTCTATTTTTTTTTTTTAACAAGGGAAGACATTAATATTTTTTTTCTTCGTAATAGAAATAACATAAAAATAATACAAAATAATATTAAAAATATTAACATCCCACAAAAAAGTAATAAATGACTTTAACATCGAAATACATATTTTAAAAATATTATAAAACATTTTATTGTCAACAAATAAATATCGTGACCTTTCTTCCTTGAGAACCATCTCTATTCATGTTTGCATACGTCATGCTAGACGTTGAAGATTCTTCTTCAATAGTTGGTATAAATCGTAGACCTTGAAGATGAGTGTCATGATGGACTAATCTTCAATAGTTGGCTAACCATTTATAGTTAGATCTGAAGACAAGTGTTATATGATAGACTTTTTATTCACACAATTGAGGCTCTTCTTAAACCGGAAATCTAACCTTTTTTCTTCAAGATACGTATAGGGGAAAGGAGAGAGTGCACGAGGGGATGTTCGTTTATACTAGTTATCGTTAGGCCCAAAAGATGAGTAGTATGATGGGTTTGGCCAACCGATTCAAGAAGAGTCGTCTGAAGCCATGTTTTCTGAAAAGAAGAAGAAGAAGAAGAAGTAATAGTAGTAGTAATAGTAATAGTAATAGTAATAGTAATAGTAGGGTTCATGAACTAGTTATTGGGGTTTTTCCTTGTTAGAGTTTGTCTAAACAATAAGGATATTAATCGATGTAGGGTGTCTGAACATTACTATTGTATCAACGGTCGAGTTTTTTGAAAATAACCACACGTCGCCACCAAAATCAGTTAGAAGACGCAACTCGCGTGTCATTGCCTCCTTACACGTCAACGCGTCTACCATTTTAGAAGCCAAATCCACTACACTCACACACCGGTACAGTCACATCAGTGAACTTGCAATCCAAAACGCTAACGAGAATCCACCACCGTAAATGCTCTTACGTGATTATGTAGCTCTTGAGCAATGGGATGAAAAATATGGGCCTCGGCTTGTATTGTGGCCCATAAGGTTCTCATAGGCCAATTCAATACAACAGAAACTGTAAGTTTCGTTCTTTAAACTCTACCTTAATTTTTCCACTCTTCCCCAAGTAATTCATGCATTATAATCTAGCAACCTCATCTTTATTACCCAATGCCCACCACGTGTTCGATGAAATGCCGCTGTCAAGTTATTATCATTGTGCTGAGTAAAAGAATGACATAAATAGAAACGTAACCCAAACTTTACTTTATGCTATTTGATGAAAATGCCCAGGATTGACAATGGGTTAATGCTTAATTTCCATTTTTGTGCTTTTTAGCTGGAATCATAGTATTAGAACTGTTGTACTCTTTGATGAACTGAATGTGATCAATAATTTTACCCTTTTCGTGTTTCTTCGAGCTGTCGAAAGCTGTAAATTTCGATTCTCTATATGTTATTTAGCTATCTTTTTAACTGTTTATCTAACCCAATTAAGCTATGAAGCATTGTTTGTGGAAACAACGAGGAATGTTGGTTTAACGTTGGAGAGGTAGTTAATTAGTAGTGAGAGTTATGAACTCTCTCTTAACATTTCTGGAAATGCATTAGTGGTAACATGTAGTGTATGTTTGATAAACTATGCAAATGGGTTTTGTAGATATACAATACCAGTTATGTACATTAGTTGAAGTACAAAGTGTTGTGATATTGATATGATATCCAGGTTGTTACCATCATCTTCATTTTGTGACAGGCTATTACCATATACTTATTTTTTTTAGTTTTAGAGTCTACAATCGAGTTAAAAACTAGGGGAAAACTATATAAAACGTCGGCGAACTAACCTGTCTTTTTGAAAAGTAACAGTGTTTTTAGGTCGTCAGCAAAAACCAACAGTGAACATATTTTCCGTCTGCAAACTGACTAACACCGTTAGTTTTTTATGAAATGACCATTCTATCCCCCCTGATTTAAGGGCAGGGTTTTAGGGTTTGTTTCGGGGGAGATGGTAGTTTTAGGGTTCAATTTAAGGAGAGGGTTATGTAGGGTTTGAATAGTTTAGGGTTTACTTTCGGAGAGGGGTATTTTAGGGATTTCAAAAAATATTTGTCTGAAAACTGTCAAATTTAACATATTACAAACAGAAAAATTCTTCACCGATACATTTTGCTGACCACCTAAAATGACCGATAGTTTTTTAACAAATATTTTTCGACACCAATAAAAAGTGAACTTAACCCTAAAAACTAAGTTAAATGACTAAACTACCCCTGAGCTCAATCTTCTTAGACAATGATATGATATCCAGGTTTATTGTAGGATGAATTAATTGATTAATGTGTCTAGGATTAATTAATAAAGAATGGAATGTGTGTCAATTTTCTAATTATAATTCACATCCAAACAAGAGAAAGAAAGATAATTTTATCATTTTGAAAATTATGTTGGTCACATGCTATTTTAAGTGACACTTTCTGTTAGTTACCCAAGTGGGAAAGGTGAGAGAATTTAATTAGGTGAAAATAGGGTTGCATTTGGATAAGTTTTAGGGTGTAGAAATGGAATGAGAATCTCACTATTATTCACGACATTTTTTTTATTAAAACCAAACAATTTTGGTTGCAGGTTGTTACCATATACTTTTTTTTTTGTGACAGTATCTTTAACTGAGTTCAAAAACAAGCGAAAAGACTATGCTACCCCTGAGCTCGACCCAAGTATTGATATAGCAGATTCCAGCTTTGTTTTTGAAGTGGCTCAGTTGTTGTTTTTGTCGCAAGCTTTGATTGCTACACTTCTCTGTGGTGAAGAGGGAAGAACAGTTCATTTATGTACCTTGAGTTCCATCAATAACCAGCATGGCATTGGTGTGTACAAGCCACTAGTTGCTAAGAAACAGCAATGATAGTAACAAAGCAAAACTATATTATTATTATAATTCACGTGCTAGTCTTTGGCCTTTTCATAAAGATTGTTCCACTGTACAATATTAAACAGAAGAGGAAACTACAAATATCAACGGTGAACTAACCTGCTTTTTCGAAAAGTAACCGTATGCTTAAGTCGTCAGCAAAAATCAACCGTGAACTAATTTTCCGTTCGCAAACTGACGGAAACCGTTAGTTTTTTTAATGAAATCACCATTCTATGCTTTTTCAAAGTTCAGCATAGTTTAGTGAGAAAATTTAAAAATCAGTATAGTTCAGCGAGAAAAGTGATGAGATCGATATACTTTACTCTATTTTGATAATAAATGACAAAAATATCCCTACAACAATCCAAAGAACATGGACAAAACTTAGTGACATATTTTTGTTATTTATTACCAAGATAAAGTGTAATGAAAAAAAACTTGAAAGCTCAATGCAGTTAAGTGAGAAATTTTAAAAGACAGTCTATTAAGCGATGAATGTGATGAAATCAGTGTACTTTTATAAGATTATCCTTGAAGTAAATTAAACGTGCGTTGTTTCGTTGTTTGCTATTAATGTTAGTCTCATTCTTCCTAGTTGTAAACTTACTATGTCAGCCTCATCTGTTTCCTCCAAAACATGTAATAACATAACAACCACTCATGGGCCATTTTGGATCCCATCGATTTCTTATGGTTGCATCTCATTTACTATGTTTCAGTCCAAATTGGGATCTTTTGTGAATCCTGAGTAAGTCTCATCTACATTTTGTACTGATTGATATAGACAACTTCAAAAAATGTTGTTGAAACTCAGTTATGTGCTCACTAACATCTACTTTGTTCTATGTTTATGTCTGATAATGTTTTTATTTCGCGTGTTACACATAGATGGAAAATAAATCGAGGAAATTTGAAAGGGGTCAATATTATTGTAACGATTTTCGCTGCTTGTACCGTAGGCATTATAAATATGGTCACATGGTACTGTGAGCAAGATGAGGACAGAAACAATCAATTCACATCTGCAGGTAAAGATGCCAACAATATTTATGAGATAAACAGGACGAGTGAAGCATCTTCGACGTGGTTGAGGGCAATATCGTCATTTAACACTAGGACGGTCGAGGTTATGACTACTATGGCTGAGGCTAAGATATTTTTGTCGAAGGAACAGCTACGAAAAATTTGGTTGTTGAAGCACATGAGAAAAAATAGATAACTGTTGGGGAATAATTGATTTTATTTTTTTTATCCATGTGAATCAAAATTGCTTTCTAAAGCTTATCATTGTGGAGATTGTTGTGATGCAGTTTGGTATGTATTATTTGTTGATAAAAACTCATGATAGCTGAACAGATTGTCACTACAATGCACACATATGCAATATTGTGTTACTTGAAATGTTTATCCAAAATGTTTTGATATAGTCCATTGGGTTTTAAATCATTCCTGTTCAAGAAATGTAGTCTTCATCTGATATTTAGACGTTGTTTTCTCCTTTGTTTAAAAATGAGTTATAGGTTATGAAATGATATATACATAGGAGCGTCGAACTGATTTCTTACACGTTACACGAGTTTTTTTGTCCTTTTATAAGTGTTTTAGTGACGTGACATATCCCTTATTTTCTTATATACCTCGTACTATACCATAATATTGTACTCTTAAAAATAAATTAGATTGTATATCCAAAAATGTTTTAATAGGGTTTAAAATCATTTATGTATAAGAAATGATGTGGCTTCATCTGGTATATAGATTTTTTTTTCTCCTTTGTTTAGAAACAATTTAAGTTCTGAAATGATACACATTGACAGGTCGAACTGATTTCTCACACATTACACAAGTTTTTCGTCTCTCTATAATTGTTTCAACCACATGATATACCCCTTATTTACCTCATACAATACCATAATATAATACTCTTAAGAATAACAAAAATGAATTAGAACATGTACCCAAAATGTTTTAATACAGTCAATTGGATTTGATTATTTCCTTCATATCTCATCATTGTTTTTCATGGGTTAAAAACAAGTGAAGTAACAAAGTGATAAAAATAATGTCGTGCTGAGCTGATTTCTCACACGTAAAACGAGTTTTTTATTGATTTATAGTTGTTTTAACGACATGACACATCCCTAACTTCCTTATATACCTCACACAACACTATAAAAATGTAACCCAAGAACAAAAATGAAACTAGATTGAAAGGGGGTAAAGAGATACTAGTGGGCATGAGAGCCTATAGGGCTCAAAGTGAATAATCATGGTGAGAAGAGAGGGACAAAATGGACCACTTGAGGTATCTAAAAGAAACAAACATGGGATAGGCAAGTACAAGGTGTATAAGTATGTTTTGCTTCCATTTTCATATAGAAAAATAAAAGATAGGAGAAGTACTATTCATCATCATCAAACACACATGCATGTGTAGCATGTACACTTTAATAAATTGGTGGCACTCTCATCCCATACCTTACTGTGGTCCATTTCTTGGGTGGCCATTTGCCAAATTTACTGTCCATGGCTAATCAATTCCCTCTACATGTGACCAAATAGCCTATGGTTGGCCCTTATAAGTGCCCTATTTTGTACTTGTTGCTATATTTGTTGGCCTAGCTAATCTCATATTAATTTAATAAGCAAAATATTGATTTTGGAAAACTTAAAAAACTCTTGACTAAGTTAGGTAATTGCATGGTAAGAAAAATGGTGTATAGAAGAAGAAAAAAGCTAATGTGATTAATCAATCTTTGCGAGTTGGAAACCAACACACCTGCATGGAATGAGAATAATTAAAAATATTTGGATTATATCAATTAGGGTTAGTTTAGTAGGTGAGAAAGTTAGGATCAACTTTTGGTAAAGATAATAATGGTTACTATTTATATTATTTATAATGTTTTGTTCGGTGTTATTGTATATATGTATTTGGTGTACCGTCTGATCTGATTAGATCAGTAAATAATATGTTAGCTATATTTATTAGTCTAGGTTTTGTGAGGGCTATTGCCCTAGTCGTTTCATCAGTTGTTATGTATGTCATTATGTTAATATATAATATTGCGACAATTTCTTTTCAAAAAAAAGTAGGATATTTGTGATGGGTGCCTTGCTTTGAAACGGAGTGCAAGAGTTTTTTGGCGGAGCAATTTTTGCGACAGCGTTGCAAGGAACAATCGACATGATACGAGTAGTCATGATAGGAACAATCTTGATAGACAATCAGATATGGAACAAATAGCTTGTAAACTATCGACAGTGTCTCTCAAGTCGGAGGAGACAATGGTTTTACAAATAGAAGAAGAGGACCTTCAAGAGGACGATGCCTAACTGGGTTTAGCGTTGGAGGGGAAAGTGCTTACACCAAGCCCCTTCAATATTGCAATCTTCAAAGAGGTCATCACTGAGGTGTGGAGGATCCCTGGTTTGGTCGAACAGATGGAAGCTGTCCTCAATGACATCCTGAATGTAATGGCGAAGGTTGGTAAACAACCCCGTAAGAGCACATATTCGATTTGGTGGAACTATCGCGATTTAGGCCAATCGCAGGCTACTCAGTTCCATAGATTGAGTTTAGTTGCTCAATTAGGCTAGAGTATGTTTTAAATTTGCTTGGACCTCTGTGTAAGTCTGTTATTATTTAGTTCTGTTTCATTTTGCATTATTATGGTTGATGAGTACAGCTCGGTATGTTTAATATTGGATGAGAATTCTTCTTGTCGGAGATGTTATTCCTCTTTTTCGACAACTAATTTGCTCTAATGAGAATCTATTGCTTTATTTCAAAAAAAAAAGTAACTTTAAAAATCTAGATTAAGTTTTCTTTCTGATCAAATTATTTTTGTTATTTATCAAAAACAGTGTACTGACTATGCATCTTAAGGGCAAGGCTAATGCGGCATTGCCGACCAATGTTATCGTGCTGGCAACATGTTGGCGATGCGGCAGCACTGGTTGGCACCGGTGATGGCTCAACACCATCGTCTCGCGGGGAGGCGATGCCAGCGAGGGATGCCGCGACCCTGCCCCCAATCGGAGTGCGCCATGCCACCCGCCCCTTCGAGTGTGTCAGCCGGTGTAGGGAGCCGTTTTCCCACCAAAAGCTCTCTATTTTTTTTAGAAATAAACTTCAAACACCATAAAATTACGATCGTGTCATCGACTAAACTCCTATAAATACCTCTCACATTCCAACTAAAATACACTGAAAATTCACCCAAACTCTCTCAAATTTTATTTTCTTTTGCAACAATTGTTTGTCTTCACCATAACCACAAATGGATCTCAAATACAACCTATTTTTAGACCCCGAAATCAATCCCTTCTAATTACCAAAATATTCATGTCATCCCCATTCGAGTCCTCTGAGTCTGAAGACGACAACATCGATGAACAATTGAGGGCGTACAAGAGGAGCATGGAAGAGTTGTCGCGGAAGATCATGGATGCAGCTACTCGTGGGCGTGCTTCAAGCAGTTAGCCGAGGAGGAATCGACCTTTTGTAGAACATAACTAGGAGCGTGGTCACCAGCAGCTTATGGTCGACTATTTTGGGCCTCTCCTGTTGTATGAAGACGTCGTTTTCTGTCGTCGTTTTCGGATGAGCAAGGTACTTTTCTCCCAGATTTTTGATGGGTTGTGTGCCTATAACTCATGGTTCTTAATTCGTCCAGACGGGTTGGGTCGACTAGGGTTTTCACTGTTCCAAAAGTGCACTGCCGCCTTGCGAATGCTTGCAACGAGGTGCTCAATCGATAGTCTGGACGAGTACCTCCGAATGTCCAAATGCACAATGTACCAATGTCTCAAACACTTCTATGAGACCATTGTCGAGGTTTTCGTCCCGGAGTATATGCACTGCCAAATGAAGTACATATTGCGTGCCTCCTTGCCAAAAATGCAGACCGTGGATTCCCAGGTATGTTGGATTCCATTGACTATATGCATTGGTAGTGGAAAAACTGCCCAATGGCGTGGCATGACATGTATACACGCGGTGATCAAGCCGCCCCGACCATGATGCTGGAAGTCGTTGCAGATTAGGACTCCTGGTTCTGACATGCCTTTTTTTGGTGTAGTGGGTTTGAACAACGATATCAATGCATCAACCAGTCGTCGCTATTCACCGATGTCGTTCAGGTCAAGCAAATTCCAATTCATTATACCGTCAACGGACGAGAATACACTCATGGTAACTGCTTGGCCGATGGGTTATACACGCAATGGGTTGCGTTTGTGAAGGCGATTCGTCAATCAGTAAACGAGAAGTAGAAACGGTATGTACAACGACAAGAAGGATGTCGAGCATGCCTTCGAGGTATTGCAAGCACGATTCAAAATCCTAACTCAGGCGACACTGTTTTGGGATCCGAAGGATATTAATTCAATCATGAAGGCTTCATCGTGCTCCACAATTTGATTATGGAAGATGAATATCGTCACTATAGCGGGCGTGATAAGTCCATTCCTCGGCCCGAGTACGAGCACGATATCCCAAGTTCTTCTTCTGTAGACTCGCCGCCAACTACCTACCCCAACCATTTTGAAGAATTTAGAGCACTTGCGGCACAACAACAAGCAAATATTGAAGATATCCGAACCCACCGCGAACAACAACGTGATCTATTGGAACATATTTGGTGCCCAAACGACGTAGTTTGTTGTGTTATGTATTTCGGTCTCTTGGACCATTAGGGCAACCCAAATACGCTCGT